>WHVE01000336.1:0-134017 GCA_015178995.1 Trichophaea hybrida | reverse complement strand
TGGATCGTAGATTCAGGCGCTTCTCATCACATGTGTAACGATCGAAATTCCTTCATTTCCTATAAAGGCTGGCATCTCCAATCTCCATTAAACTTGGAGACGAAACAACAATAATTGCTACTCACCATGGCCTCGTTGACATATCACAGAAATCGACTACTTTACACTAAAAGCCCTCTATACACCTACCTTTCGTCTGTCTTTACTCTCAATTAACCAGCTCGACCGCTCCAATTACACCGCTACTTTCCGACGTGGCGTCTGCTCCATATCTATGGACTCAATTACACTTATTGCCAAACGAGTAGGAGACCTCTACTTTCTCCAATCTCAAGTCGACGCTCAAGCTCTCACCTCCGAAACTGGCGGCGGACCTATCACAACTACTCCGCACTTCCAGTTACAACCACCGAACCAGACAAATCCTTGATTACCTCCCACCTGTGGCATCGTCGATTGGCCCATCTGCACCCTGCTGCAATGAAAAGCCTTATCAACGGCTCTGAGATCATAAACTCCCAAATATGTGACGTTTGCATCCAGGCACAACACAAACACAATATTATACGCACCAAGGTTCGGCGAGCAACCAAGCCATACCAAATTAGTCCACTCCGACCCATGCGGCCCTGATGGAATTCCAACCAAGGCTAGCCACCTACACTGTATTCTCTTCATCGATAACTACACCCACTGGACAACCGTCCATCTACTCCCGGATAAGAAACATGAAACTTGCATCGCCACATATCAGCATTTACAAGTCAAAGTCGACACACACAACAAAGGCTACAAAATAAAATGCTTCCGATGCAACAACAGCCGAGGAAAATTCGAAAACAAACTCATCCGGATTCTTCTGGCCGCACATGGTACTGCTTTAGGAATCTCCCCTCCATATGCTCACCATAAAAACGGCGTCGCGGAGAGCATGGTCAGAACCATCACAGAGAAGGCTAGAGCTTTGATCCTCGACTCCCAAGCACCACACGAATTCTGGGGGGAAGCAGTTAACACGGCCGTAAATCTACACCAGCAAATGCCAAACAAGGGCCTAACTAAGAGAGATGATTGAGACAGCTATAAGGCTCCATATGAGACTCCGTACCAAAAGCTTAACAGCTATGGAAAGCCGCAATACGACAAAACAGCCGATGATCCTACACGATATCCAATAAATTATAAAGCTCCACTTGATCATCTTCGTCGATTTGGAGGCCATGTTAGTCGATTGATACCAGAGCGCTAGCATATCGACGAGAAGCTCGGCCCACGATCTAAACCCGGCTGCCTGATGGTCGGATATGTACATGAGAACACCACCACTTAGAAGATCTAAGATCCATAATTTAAGACGATAGTTAAGGACTCAATCAGATGTTATCTTCGACGAAGAGAGAAATGCATACGTATCATGCCCACAATCACCAAAAAAAACACATGGGACACATGCAGAGACTTCCGAAATCGATATATTTGACCTACCACAAGAAGAAGTACATACGGAGATAATTGACAAAGATCATGGTGGAATTGATGAGGAGATGATTCACGGTCGCACTCGAGAGAGTAGAGCAGGTAATACCATCTCGCACAGCCGCATCAGAAGTGGAAAAGTCGCCCCCGATCATATGGCTGGAGCTGACGCTGGTCTCCCATCACACACAACTGGGCACAACGATGGGCAGGGAGACCGAACCCCACCTGCTGCAGGTGCTGGAAATGTTGGCCTTACACTTATGGCTCCTGACGAGGACGCGCATACTCATACATACACTGATGTGCTAACTGGTAGTCGCTATCAGACTCTCGATTCTCATGAGCAAGCCCCATCTAGAGACGAGATAACTACAAATCGAAGTATCCGAAGGCAGATCAACTCTGTGCGAAGAACCATCGTGGCTACAAAGAAGACAAAGGCCCCAATGATTATATCAACTGACAGAGTCCCAAGAAGCTCAACAAGAGCAAATGCACAAGTCAACGTCTCCGAACTGATATACAGTGCTTTAACATCAACAACAGTCAATGATGACCCACGCACATACGATGAGGCCATGTCACAGCCACTAAAGCACGAATGGGAAACCCCGATCCTTGAAGAAGCCAAATCCATTCAACGAAATGAAACTTTCACCATAATCGAAGATTTGCATCGCAATGATTCCACTCCAACCAAGTCAATTGGCGCAAAATGGGTTTTTAAGACGAAAAATAATCCCGATGGATCGACACGCTATAAAGCCGGGCTAGAGATTAAAGGCTACGAACAAACAGACTACGGTGAGACATATGCCCCCGTTGGCAAATTAACGACTTTCGGACTCCTTATACGCTTTGCTGCATGAGAGGGCTGGATCATTGACCACCTTGACGTCGTCACCGCATTCCTAAATCCCGACATTGACGATGACACACTACACATGGAACTCCCAGAAGGATGGCCTTTCGGAGGCAGGATCGTATGTCTAAACAAGGCTCTCTATGGCCTGACACAAGCACCACGCCTATGGTACCAACATATAAAGACTTTTCTACTCTCATTAGACTTCATCCAATCGGAAACTGATCCCAATCTTTACATACACAATGTCGGTGATATTCTTCTGCTCTTTTACGTTAACGACATGCTATTGGCCTACACACCGACTGCAGCAAACGGTGCTGAAATAATCAAGGAGACGCTCGCAGAAGTCTACTAGATCACTAACCTCGGGCCGGCTCACCAATTCCTCCGCATCGAAATCCATCAAGAAAACAGCTCGATTAGCCTCTGCCAAAAGATCTTCATAGATTCAATTCTCAAATGATTTCACATGGAAAATGCCTACAATACCTTCACTCCACTCGACGACAATATCAAATTAGACCACGCTGAGCCAGACGAGTGGGAAGTTGATCCCAGGGAATACAAAGCAATCGTCGGCTCTCTAATGTACATCGCTCTAGCCACCAGACCCGATATATCATTTGCAGTGGCCGCTCTCAGTCGATACAATTCCAAGCCGTACAACGCTCATCGCACAGCTGCCAAAAGAGTTTTATGATATCTCAAAGCCACCAAGAACTACTGACTCCACTATACCGGCCAGAACTCGCTCATCGGACACACCGACTCCGAATGGGCTTCCGATAGTGCCGATCGAAAATCATACGGCGGACATATTTGTTGAAACCAAGAAAAGACAGGACTGTTGAGTCCTGCTCGCTGGATTGATTTTCTAGATACAGGTCCAAAGTGCATGTATATATATGATCAAAAACAAACTTTTACCAAGCGGCTTTCGCCAACACCAAGCGGCCTTTCGCCAACTATGGGAACCTTAAGCTCGAGAAAAGGTTCTGGCGGGTATTGGCATTGAGTGCGACATGGCTAAACCTTGAGTGAATGACGTACAGTCAAATTACCGTCCACACTCCCCCTTAGCCCAAGGCTCGAAACAGAGAAGTATAGAAACAAACAAATCCAAACATTTTCATACATGCAAATTCATCTTTCTTCATCTTTCCATCCTTATTTTTGATCTGTCACGAATCCAGGTCCATATCTACCCAAGTCCGATTTCTTTCACAAATTCTCCCAGTTTCACGCCCCCATGGCCCTACTGACCTAGAAGAGAAACAATTGGTAATCCGCCACTGAGGCGAGCATTACTTCACTCTTGGACTTCTCGTCTGCATACGAGGCCCATTTATCTTTATTCGGACAATCCGGCTTCTTATGGCCTTTCACTCCACATCCATAGCACATAAGGCCCCTCCGCTTCTTCAATACAAATATGGCGGCATCGGGAGCGATTCCCTTATCTCGGCGGAGGGTGATTTCGAACAATTCTCGGTTGGTGATGATGTCTGCGGCAGTATCTGCCTTCCCACTGAACTGCAGAGTGGTCTTGAAACTCCTCCACTCATCGGATTTTGGAAGGCTCGATAGAATATAAAAGTTCCTCATTTTTTCTTCGACTTTGATATCGCAGATGGCCAAGTCTCTAATAATCGCATCTTGAGTCGATATCCACTCTGTAACTGACTCATGGTCTTCGAGCTTGCATGATGCCAGTCTCTCTAGCTCATACCGACCATCAAGCTTCATCACTTTCTCAAAATCAGCCTTGATCTTGTTCCAGAGTGCTTTCGGTTCTTTATATTCTCTGTAGCGCATCTGCGTGGTAGGTTCCATGAATTGAGACATCAGCCCAGAGGCTTTGTCATTGATCATTTGCCACCTGTCCCAGTCTCTGAGAAAGCTTTTGAACCGGGTGAGATATGCTGCATCGTTTAATTCAGGCTCAAAATTGTAATCGGCGTCTTGGGGGTCTCAAGCGTCTTTCACAGTAGTTGAAGCGTCACTGGATGTCGATGGCACAATCGGTTGCCGTGGGACTCGCATTTCATCGGTGACAAATTTCCGATAACCCTGCCGACAGAGTATGCTTTCCATTTCGAGGGCCCATTGACGGTAATTTTGCTCATTGAGCATGGTGGCTGTTGTCGTCGTGGTCAAGGCGAATAGTCGAGTAATAGATTGAGTAGTCAACAGAGAGTTGACACGGGTGGGTGACTGACACGGAGTCGATTCAAGAACGGTTGGTAGTTGATACGGAGTCGATACCAGTGATCGTCGGCATGGAGTCAACACAGGGTGGTCATCACCAAGTCGACACGGTGCTCGAAGCAGGGGATGCGAAGTCAGCCAAAGTATCGTCACGGAGTCGGTACACTGCTTGACACTTTAGGAGGTGGTCAACACGGAGTCAACCCAAGAACATTGCTCGACGCAGGGAACACGGAGTCAACCCAAGTATCGTCACGGAGTCAATACACTACTCGAGACTATCGCCACGGAAGCGATTCAATAACTGGTCGTCGCCACGGAGTCGACACCAGGGGTAGGGGACCCAGAGTCATCCCAAGGACGGTGCTCGAAGCAGGAAACACGGAGTCAGCCCAAGTATCGTCACGGAGTCGATACACTGCTCGCAGCTTTCGGAGGTGGTCAACACGGAGTCGACACGGTGCTCGAAGCAGGGGACACGGAGCCAACCCAAGTATTGTCACTGAGTCGATACACTGTTCGAGGCTTTCGGTACTCGAGATCGGTACTTGAGTCTTCGGAGGAGGGCGCTGGTTCTTGAAACAATTCACACTCTATAAAACTAATAGATGTCGATTAAACTTGAACAAGGAAGTGCTGGGCTCATAACCTGTTGAAACCAAGAACAGGAAGGACTGTTGAGTCCTGCTCGCTGGATTGATTTTCTAGATACAGGTCCAAAGTGCGTGTATATATATGATCTGAAACAAACTTTTACCAAGCAGCTTTCGCCGACACCAAGCAGCCTTTCGCCAACTATGGAAACCTTAAGATCGAGAGAAGGTTCTGGCAGGTTCTGGCATTGAGAGCCACAGGGCTAAACCTTGAGTTAATGACGTCTAGTCAAATTACCGTCAACAATATTTTCATCTCCAACGGCCCAGTCTCATGGCAATCGCGAAAACAGGATTTAGTCGCAACCTCAACCCTTGAAGCCGAGTACATAGCCTGCTCGGAAGCCTCCAGAGAGGCTCGTTGGCTACTTCAACTACACAAAGACCTTGGCGAAAATCTCGATCCTCTACCGATCTATGGCGATTCTCAAGGAGCTCTAGCACATATCACTGAAGGCATTATAAAGGCTAGAACCAAGCATATCGACGTTTGCTACCACAACAGCCGACATCTCCACGAATGCGGCATCGTCAACTACTCTTGGGTTTCAACCAATGAAAACACCGCCGACATCTTCACTAAAGCCCTTGCAAGAGATAAACACCAAAAGTTCACCAAAGCGATGGGCTTGTGGTAATTCACGGATCCACGATTTTTAGTGGATGTGCACACTCGAAATGGAGGAGGTCGATTTAAGGTTAAATTTAAGGTTCTTTCACTTTGTTTTTCGGACGGATACTATGGATTTCTTCCTTTATTTTGTTTCTTTTGTGATGGCCGTCCCATATCAGGCTACGGCTGTACTCTTTCCTTACCTACTGCAGTCACTATAAGGAGGAGGGTTTTAATGAGGCACCGGAGGATATCATTTGATCTTCCTACGGACTGTAGGAAGAGGGGGAAGCGTTGCATATATACATCGTGTATGAGATCTTGTATGATCATGACTTGTATGGGAACCTGAGACGTGTATGAAGATACGAGGATATGCAATGGTGCATAATCATGAGAGTTCTAGACTGTATGGCAGGCTCTATATAGGCCGTAGGTTCGGCATAGATTTAGACACTTCAATCAAGCATCTATGCGTACATACAAAGTAACACAAAGCTCTCGCTCTGCTGCTCAAATGAAAATTCCATGAAAGTGCAGAGCTGTTAGCAGACTAGCGCACAGTGCATTACACCTTGTTACTCATCAAACACCTTCTTCTCAAATGCTCAAGTCTCTCATAGTTCAGATGAGATCGTCTGCCCAAGGGGTACTTGCAGACAAAGAATTGAGGAACGAAATGGTGAGATTTCTTCGCTCTGGGGCCAAGAATACTACTGAAGTTTCTGGTCAAGATCGATGCCATCATGGCAAAGCTCGTGTGTATACCGCTGAGGATGTGGTGCAGCTCAGAGAAGAGAGAGAGATGATTGATCAAGAAAAAGCGGCCAAATCAAAAAGCGCCAGAATAAGGCTGCAGCTAAAGCAGCACCAGTAGGAAAGGGTCTCAAAGAGTCCAAACATGTGGAAAAGTAGGGTGTAGGTTCAAAGAAGGAGGATACAAATTATCTTAGTGATTGGGAGGATGAGACTGAAGATATCACAGATGGAGGGGGGTGGGATAATGAGAAAAGCGAGGGGGAGGAAGGCTCTGTTATATATGTTCGAAGTATGCAGAGCCCAGTTGATGCCCTAGAGGATGGAAACAGTGGGGAGGAGGTCTATAGTCAACGTCCAGTAGTTACACAGTCAGGGAGAGTGGTTAAGACTGGTCATTTGGCTTAATAAATGTCCTCTGCAGGTGGTCGGTTTCCCTGTCATGTGTAAGGACGGTACGGGCCGGTACGGCTCCGTACTCCAGAGTAAGGGTAGATACGGTTGCACACGAGAATAAGTGATGAAGTCATATCATTGTAAGGTATGATGATCGCTGGAGTGCAATTGCACTCCCGCGAAGTGTCTATGTACCGGGGTGGTTACCCGGCCTCATCCCTCGGCCATCACTCGGCCTCCGCCATTACATTATCCCCCTCTCTAGCTGCAGACCCCCCGGGCTGCCATACCCGTACATGAGAAGCGAGATGTAAAGAAATAAAAGTCCAGACTCGTACACCCTTGTACGGCCTCATAAATCCCGCAACCGATCGGTACCACTCAAGGGTGACCTTTCAGTGGATCCGGCGCACGGGGAAACTCCACCTCCATTGGTAGGTGGTGAACCCTCTGCCGACGCCATTTGTACCGGGCCGAGATCCAATAAGAGAAGGGAAAAGAAGAGAAGAGATGGAAACCTCCAATTGGCCCGAAATCCTCCAAATCTCCGAATCCAAGTTCACTTGCAGTCCTCCGGATCCAAGCCATTGCTCCAGGTAGTGCCGGCTCGGTGCCGCTTATTCCTTCATTGGCTTCCGCCATCGATCGTTCGTATGTGATTTCTTCATTTAACACGGTTCAAAGTTTCGAGGGTGGCCACCGTGGCCAGTACAACATCTCTCGGGCCGATTGGCCTCTGATTCGTTTCGGAATAGTCTCTGCAGCAGTCAATTGACTTCAATGGGTATACTCATCTTGATTATAGCTGTTGAATAACAGGCCATGCTTCCGAGGCTTCGGTCGCACTGCAAACAAGTATGCTTCGGCATCAGGTGCAGCTCAGATCCTATTACACCATCAAGTGAACCTTCGAGTAAATCTTCGAGTCCATAGTTTCGAATATCTAAGTGGACTTCCACTTTCTCTGAATCCGAACTTCCAAGCCCACGGCAGACGTCATCGGTAATAGCCTCCGGCTCCACATTGATTGTATGTCTCATTGGTCGACTCCAGATTGACTCGTATATTGGCTATCCAGATTTTCTTCATCTTTGGCTTTTGCTTGCCATTCAGCTACAGATCCAATGGTGGTTGATTTGTTTCAGCTTCGTCCAGCCTTCGATTGCAGTCATCATATATCGACATGCATTCGTACATACTTATTTGAGTTGCGGTATCTAACTCGTAAGCGTGCCATAAGATAATACTCATAAAGTAATAAAGTATGCTTGTGTTCTAGGTACATCAAGGCATCCATTCTCCGGTTCTCATGCTTTCGACTTCCGAATTCATAGACCCACTAAAGTCGCGGATTTGCAAGTTCTATTCATAAGGTCATGCTCGTGGACCTGATCCCAAAAACGGTTTAGCATTGTGGCTTCGAAGGGTGCTCATATCAGTAGAAGTCATTGCTAACTGTGACGCGAACTTCGGCCGATATTGGTTTTCGAAAGGTTCTTCTTTCTTGATGGAATCTAAGAACCGCTTCAACTGAGATCGGCGGGGGAAGCCCATCGAACCGCTCTGAAAGGGTAGTATTCGTTGATATATCTAATTCGTAAGCATTTCGTACAAGGTCATAGTTACCATGTGATTCGATGCGGTTGCGCTCTCAGCTCTAAGCCCCATCGTGGTAGCCTTCGTACGCCCATTAACGAATCCAGCCAATTCGCATTCCGCGTAGCTTGACATCTCGATTGCTGATGTATCTGCCCTTCTGGTCGCTAGTACTGGGTGCAGTTGATCTCATTGTCATCGTCGGTTGCTGGAGATTGTGCATCTGATCTGTTCGGTGGTGCTTCCGGTTCGGTGATGAAGACTAGCATCGTAACCAGTGACTTCTCGAACTCGCAGGTGCACTTGCTCTTGATCTCATTGACTTCCTGGTGCCCTTGGCGTCTGCAGTATGCCAGGTGCGATGATGTGTCGTTCCATCACTTCCGGTGCGGATTTCGTTTGCAGTAGCGGTGGATTCACGGTTTCCGGAACAGTCATCCCCCTATGTTTTTTTTAAAGTCGGCGCTCCGTCGACGACTTGTGAGTATGCCGGTGCGTACAGTGTCAAGTCTCATGTCGATTTTCTTATCGATTCTCATTGATTCCGACTGTATCGACTGCCATAGTAACTCGAAACTGGTAATTCTGCATTCGATTGCAAATCTCGCAGCATCTCTTTTAAAGTAAGTGCTTCTTCAAGAAAAGGGTAGAATTTCAAACGTGACCATATATCGCCATATAGGCAATAAGACTCTCATTATGTCTCTCGGGAGTGTGTGCGATTGCACTTTGCACTGGTGAATTCTGAACTCCGCGGCTTTCCCGTGGCTCAATCAGTGCCATCCGCCTAGCAGCCGTTTCTCCTAAATTCATGAAGGTATCCATCCATAGTCAACTCGGAGTTTCAAGTCTGCCTCCCTGGTATCGATTGTTATATCGATTCTGTTGTCGATTGTCATTGATTCTGGCACATTTGATTGCCATCGTCGCTTGATACTAGTGATTGCCACTCTCGTTGCGTGTCATCTAAAGTGAGAATTTCAAAAGAAGAGGGTAGAGGTTCAAACAAAACCTTGAATCGGTTGCCATATAGACAAAGAGACTCTTATTATCGTTCTCGGGAGTGTGTGCAATTGCACATGCACTCGTGAAATTTGCATTCCGTGGCCCAGCCATAACTTTCTCAGTTTCATAAGGCTTCACTGACATGCATAAGCGGTGGTTGTGTCAAGGTTGCCATCCGCCTAGCAGTCATTTCTCATTGTGAATCAATTCGGGGTACATATAGTCTTCCATGTGCGACTCTCCTCGGACCTTCGTACGGGCTCATATCGATCAGTAAGGCACTGTACCTGCTCCACCAGCGTTAGCTTTAAATGATAATGAAAAGGATGGAGCGGTAGATGTCGCGGAAACCAGGAGCCACAGGTCCAACGGCCATCCACAAAGGAACCAAGGAACCGCGGCCGGTGTACTCCCTTCTTGACTCGGCGGCCGGTAGCAGTCATTCAAGGACCCCATTGTTGGTACACTCTTCTGCCGCAACTACCGCTGCTGCTCTTTGCTCGTCGTCGTCCAGCGCTTGGGTCTTGCCTGGTATGTCCGAGGGTCTGACGTCCAAAGTCGCTCCCAGCAGCCCTGAGCATTGCCCAATCCGTGTGACAAATGCCATGCGTATGCAGTAACTCCAAGGATTTATATATTCGGAGGAGAGGCTTATGGGCCCATTGCACCGCGAGATGTTTTTCAAGTGCACATATCTTCTTCTCCTGGAGCACTCCAATTTGGTGTCCGTAGAGAGGTTACACATATAGCCGGAGGAGGAACCTAGGAACCTCGCGGCACCCCCGGTGGCCAAAATCCACCTGCAAGGACTACCCGCTTCCACTCGTACACACTCAATTGGTGCCGATAGGAATTGACCATTGGTTCGTCAACCTCTGATAAGTAGTTGGCTTGTCAACCGGTGTGAGATGTTCTAGGAACTGAACCGTCATCAGTACTACTTGGCTTCCTCGCAGACTCCATCTCACACCCATCAAACCCAAGGATGCCGATGCCCGCTGCTTCGTCCGCCAGGCTGAATTTCTCAAGAGGCCTTAGAGACATCAAAATGCTTGTCACGCCGCAGTCGGTAAGTACTGGTACGCGGGTTGCATTTCGCCTCGTTGATCCCGAATTCCAACTTCAGCTGTGATGGCAGTCGAATCCGGTTGTAGTGTTCATTGGCGGCATGTGTGGAGTTTCGTACTTCCAATCGTCCATAGAGTAAAGTTGAGTATCGCCCTTGAACCACCTCCCGGGTTCGTAGAAGGGTAATCACAATCGTAATTGCCGTCGGCAGTGTCGATCTAATGTTCGGTAATCTCAAGTGTCGATTATCCGTAAAAGTGAATCTCATAGCATTCGGCCATCTTTGCACTGTAAGCCTTAAATGTGGGTAAAAGTGGAGGTCGAATAATCATGTGTAGTCATCCTCCGCCGGTGCACTTCGCCTGTAGATCTCGTGCAATAGTAGCTTGTGTCGACTTGGCTTTTGCCATTGAGCTTGATCGCAATGAATCGACGCGGTGATGAACGCTTCGCTTGGACTTCATTGTAATGGCGGTGGCCGAGTGATGGCCGTGAGCCGAGGCCGGGTTACAGCCGAGTATATAGTCACTTCGCGGGAGTGCAATTGCACTCCAGCGATTATCTTACATCTTACTTCTTACTTTACAATGAACATACTTCATCACTTATTCTCGTGTGCAACCGTATCTACTCATACTATCGAGTACGGGGCCGTACTCGCCCTTACATTCATATTCAATTGACTTTCGACTAGTTTCATTCTTCCGTTTGTACGTAGTTGCTCTCGTCGGACGTATTTCAAGGATGGCCATCTTGGCCGGTGACTTTGTCCGGAGACTGATTGACTTCCGAATCAACTCGAAATAGTCTGCTAGCGTTAATGACTCAATTTAGGTATATTTATTAAGTCTCAGTGCTTGTAAGTTTCGAAAAGTGAAGTTTGGCAAGGTCTGGAAGCTTCCAGCTGGTTCTTCAGTATCGACCATGGCCTTGGGCGGCATCATGATTTATCGACTTTCCTCGGTTTTTCACATTGCTTTCGTCTTGGATTTCCGTCGCGTGAGGAAGTTGCATTGACATGAATTCTCGATGAACTAGTGATCCACCACGCGTAAAACTAATGTCTGGTAGAGCGGTAATTGCGATCTTCCTATCGTATGTGCCATCATTCTCTGTATATGAATTTTCCGTAGATGCACTTCCGTGCTCGTTTCAGCATTCGCCGTAAATGCACTTCCGTGCTCGTTTAATCATTCGCCGTAGAATCATTGTCCGTAGATGCACTTCCGTGCTTGTTTAATCGTTCTCATGCACTTCCGTGCTCAGGGAATACCGACGCTTCGTAACAGCGTTTCAGAGCTTCCGCTCCGTTCGGTAAGAGGTAATCGTGATTTGAGCTTTAATGGAACGTGTTAATCGTGGGTGACTCGTGTCCAACGATGAATTGACGCGTCTTTGATACGGCTCCGTGGCCTTCAATAGTCTTCCGACTAATCGATCAATCGTTCGTATACGATTTCTCTCGTTGAACGATCTTGTGAATGTTATCTCGGGGGTAAGAACATCGTGGCCGGTGATGCGTTTCAAGGAACGATTAACGTCTGAATCTTCTTGTGATGGTCTCTGTAACCGTCAACCAGGTCAATTGGATAGTAAACTTATCGGAACTTATCGCTACTGCGACTAGTAGAGTTCAATCCGTATTCTTGTGAAATGGTGATAACCGATAAGTAGTCATAAGCATCGCTAATAACTAGTGTGTACCCGCCAGCATCTCCGGAATGCCAATGGTAATCCTCTCTTCGAGTATCGTGATCATCGCGGTTGAGTTCGTGATCTTTGGCATCGTGCTCGGTAATGATTTCCGCTTTGTTTCTGATTTCGACATCCGTAGAACCGCTGGGTTCCGGTGATCAATTGCCATGGCTGGTAGCCCACCACCGATGTCTGTAGAGTATTCTCGCTCTCACAAAGGTTAGCGACATAGAATTGAGTTCTAGATGACTTCTCTAAATGAATTGAGTGTATAATTGCTTGTTTTTCGAGGTCTTTGTATGTCTTTGTACGCGTAGTGACGCGTTGGAAAAAAGGGGTTTATCGCTAATTCCGCATGCGAAACGTATCCGATTTCTTAAGAGCAATCATAGTGTAAGGACGGTTCGGGACGGTACGGCTCGGTACTCCAGAGTAAGGGTAGAACGGTTGCACACGAGAATAAGTGATGAAGTCATATTATTGTAAGGTAAGATGATCGCTGGAGTGCAATTGCACTCCCGCGAAGTGTCTATGTACCGGGGTGGTTACCCGGCCTCATCCCTCGGCCATCACTCAGCCTCCGCCATTACATCATGCGTGGATTCCTGGTAAAATACGTCACTGGGTCCTCACCCAGCACTCCCTGGCCTGTGCTTTGATATTGACCAATCCAGTTGCTTGCGTCGCGGATGCAAGCAAAGTGATGGACGAGACAGTCTTCTTCTCTTCCTTTCTGTTTCTTTGCTTTGTCTGGTGAGCTGTTAGGTATGGTCAGTCTTTTATTCCTTTCATTTCATTTGTAAGCGGAGATGAAGGGTAGTGGGTGGGGATCTCTGCCACCTTGACCGGCTCGCCCGGAGGCGGAGGGGAATTTGGTTCTGTCATACACTAGTTAGACTGAATACAGTCAGTGTTCGTAAGCGGCCTGGCCGGCTGCCCGGCTCTTTAGCGGCCTGCAGGCCCAGGGCCGCAAAATCCGAGGCCAGGCCTTAATTTCCGAGGCCTGGCCGCTTAGGAACACTGAATACAGTATGAATAAAACGAACAAAAAAGGCAGGAAGAGGCTGATGGGGAGAGCGAGAGGGGCTGACTCTTGGTGGTTTTCGTGTGTGGACTTGGATACGTATCAGGGGTATTGTCTATTTTTTGGTCTTGTCGTTTTGAGAGTGGCAGTTTTTTTGGTCTGCCTTCTGGTTCTTGGGCTTAGCATGCTTGTGTTGGAGGTTAAGTTTTGTGGGCTTAGTTTAGTTTGGAAGCAATAAGTTGGGTATTTTGTTTGTATAAGTGCTTCCCCTCTGTCATGGAACCATCATTCAGCGGCTGCATGGTAATTAGGTTGGTGAACGGCAGAAAGCTAACACTTTGACTGATGGTGGCATGTACAATGATGTTTCTAAGCTCGGGGTTTGATACAAATATGTTTCTTCGAACCCAGATTGCTCCATGTGGCAGCAGTCAAGAAGTACGAACATTGTGGAAATAAGGTGTGGCTCTTGTTGACTAGGGATTTGTTGTTGTTGTTGTTTATTCATACTGTATTTACTCTAACTAGAGAATGACAGGACCCTTATTACCCCCGCCTCCAGGTGAGCCGGTTAGATGGCCGAGCTCGCACCTACTACCCTTCATCTCCGCTGACAAAAGAAATGTAATGACTGACCACCCTCCATGACAAAACAAAATCAAAAGATAGACACCACCAACCTCCATGCTCCAGGCCTCATGTAGGCAGGAACTTCCCAACGTCCGTCGCCGCCAGGAAGTCCATCACCACCTGGTCACATATCTCCATGGAAAACAGCTCAGATATCTGTACCTGCCATCATCTGCCCGCTTTGCAGCCAGTTGCCGTCCTCACCTTCTTCTACAGCTCCTGGTGCTGGTGTTTCCACCGGCCGCAGTGAGAGAAAAGATGCTCTCGCTTCTGGGCTGCCGTTTCTCGGCACCACCAGCACTTGTTGTCTTCCCGCTGTCCGAACCGTTTGAGGTAAGCTCCATTAGGTGCATGCCCGCATGTTGGTCGGTAGACTCGAGTTGCCAATGACTTTGCACTTGCCATTGGGATGGGTCTCTTACTGCCTGCCTGACTGTGACACCGGGAGCGTCGCCCCAGGTTCACCGGTCAAAGTAGTAGCCGTACTCGGTTCGGGACTTGCTTCGATTGCGGCGGTTTAGGAGCTTCGCTCAGGATGTGGAAATAACTAAAAGATTCACAACGAAAAGAATGGCTTTCCAAATGAGTATATTGTTAAGGCTTGTTCTCCTCGCTGAGAGAGTGATCGATGATCTGATGCCTTTCTACCCTCGAAGAAACCGAAGGTCTTTATACCTTCGTCTTTGCTCTTAACTGCTATGTACACTCTTTACTCTAGAACTCCCGTACCTCAACTACTTTTGCAACCAGTGCAACTACTTTTGCAACTACCGCCGGTCATTCGAGCCAATGCCCTTAACTTCACAACTACTGCAGAACTCTATCTCCCGGGCCCACCGTATCTTTACCGTTAATAGATTATACTCGTGTTGACTAGGGATTTGGCCCGGTGGCTTTCTTAGTCTTCGATGCTGGTGGGCTCGGGCATGAGGCCGGTGGCTTGCCGCCCCCACCGGCCTCGCCTGCCCCCACCGGCCTCGCCTGCCCCCACCGGCCTCGCCTGCCCCCACCAGCCTCGCCTGCCCCCATCGGCCTCGCGTACCTCCACGCTGAGGAGGAGGGCTCGGCACTGATACTCGGCTTCGGCTTTGGCAGTCGGCATGGAGTTTTCCTTCTCTATCTTTCATATATAAGTCTACTGTTTTTCCTTCTCTTGTATCGATAGACAATTCAGACAATTCATTCTCTTCTTCTTCTCTCCTCCATCACTCTCTCGTCTCAACAACTCGGACCGCTGGTATCCTTTATGGCATTAACTCCGCGGTTCCTGCCTTCCAGACCGGTGGTATCCTTTCGATCTAATTAACCTCCAGACGAATAGGCTGCGTTCGATAGAGTAGCTTCGTTGTATGGCGCGGCGCATGCTTTTAGCTTTCGTTGGGTAGAGAGTAGCTTTCTCTAGCTTTCGTTGCGTAGAGATTAGCTTTCTCTAGCTTCGTTGTTCGGAGCGGTGCGTTCTCTAGCTTTCGTTGCGTAGAGAGTTTCGGAGCGATGTATACTCTAGCTTTCGTTGCATGGAGAGTTTCGGAGCGACTCTATTCTTGCTTCGCTCTGGCCAGAGCGGTGCACTCTAGATTCGTTCACCAGAGAGAAACTTCGCTGGTCGAGAAGCGTCGCTGGTCGAGAAGCGTCGCTGTTCGAGAAGCTTCGCTGTTCGAGAACTTCGCAGTTCGAGAAGCTTCGCTCTGGCCTCCGAGACTAGTGGCAGCCGATGCCGTCGCGAGTGATCGTGTGTGTCCCCGCTCCGAGGGTATTATGTTAGGTGTAACACTGACCCTTCAGTCTGTAGCCTAAGTGCTTACTGCATTTGTTGGCCTCCCACCGTGCATTGGCTGCTGATCTTCCCTCAGAGATCCGCCTAGCTCTGTTCGAAGCCGAAGTGTATGGCCGCTCCATTGCTGTGCTTCCATTCGCATCTCAGGGTAAGTTTGCCTGGCGGTCTGCTCCTTCGTTCCCAGCAATGCCGCAGTACCCAGGGACCCAATGAATCTCCATTGCGATGCCATGAGCGAGGAGGGTCCGCGCCTTTCGATTGATCCATCCTGCTAATCCCTGTCCATGGCCCGGCTCCAGATGTGCCATCCGTCGATGGTGGCTTGTGAGTCGCTGAAGATAGCCACCGTCTTTACTCTATGCTTTTGCAGCGGTTCCCTCATCTTGATCGTCTCACCAAGAGCGAGTCCGATCATCCAAAATTCCTCATCGAAGACCACCATGCATCCAGTGCCTAGATAACTGTGCCGGGTTCTCCATTCGTTTCTGTGTTTGTACCCTGCTGCAGCTCCCACTCGGCCATCGTCAGAGCGCAATCCATCTGTCCGCCACATCCAGACCCCCACTCCAACTTTGGCTTGCTTCTCTCTTGCCCATCACTGTGCGGCTCTCTTGGCTGCCATGTCGTCATCAAGGATAATGGTCTTAACCACTGGTTCTTTGCCCGGGGCTGGCCAGCTCATACTTTCAGTTTTCCGGCCATACTCATATTCGTTCTCGACAACTCTGCATATAGATGCGCCGAAAGAGGGCTCTTCTTGCAGCTTCTTTAGTCTGCTGCTGTATGTGTTTGCCAGTCTTGCTGTTAATCCTTGTTATCTGGAGTCTATTATTACTGGCACAGGTGTAAGCCCTGCATCTCTCATCAGTGCCCCACAAAGGGTTGTGGGCAGCACACCCAGAACGGATCTAGCTTGTCAGTTCAGGAGAGATTGAAGGTCGTGTCGCCTGCCTACTTCTTTGGGATCCCGCCAGAGCTCGCCCCCATATAGTGCGACTGCTTGTACACATGCTATTTGGACGGCTCTCACGCTTTCTGGAACAACCCCAAATGTCTTTGTAAGAGTTCGGAGTCTGGCTTCGGCTGCCCTGGCTTTCTTCATTCAGCGGTTGTGATGCTGCTTGAACGTCAGGTGCGCATCCATTCAGACGCCCAACCAGCGTGTCGCCTCTTTGTTGAATCGTATAAACCCGTCTTAGACTCTTATCATGGCTGTTAGCTTCGGCCGAAGGTGCTTCTTGTGGCCTCGTCTGTGTGAGAACAGTGCCACGTCCGTTTTAGCTGTATCAATCTGCAGCCCTTGTGGATTCGCCCATTCAATGCATTTTGCTGCACATCTCTCAAGTGTCTTGACGACCTGATTGGCGTCACTTCCAGTTGCCACCCAACCGAGGTCATCTACAAACGAGAGTCCTTCGGTTTAGACGTACTGCTCAACCCACTTAATCAGTTCAGATGTGTATATTGCAAAGAGGATCGGTGACACAGGTGCGCCCTGCAGGATCCCTGCTTCCACTGAGTGTCTCACCATGGTATTACCCTGGATTATCATTTCTACCGTCCTTTCTGAGAGGAAGCTCTCCGTCCATTGAATGAGGTCTCCATCCATACCCTTTGCCTTCATTCCGTTGACCAGCCTTCCTTTTGCAACACTTGGGAAGGCTGCTTTGATGTCCATCAGGAGCACACCGGTTATATAGCCGTTCATCCATGCTGCATGCGCCCTGTCGACCATGATGGCCACTGCATCGATGACCGACCGCCCCTTTCTGCTGCCGAACTGTCCATCGCTCAGTAGCCCCCTCCACTCGGCCTCTTCTGACAGCAGTTCCGCAACTACCTGCACAATAACTTTTCCCATGCAGCTGAGCAATACGATCGTGCAGTACGCATTTGGCTTCGTGTAGTCGTCCTTGCCAGGCATGCGAATAACGACTCCACTGGCTCGATTCCAGACTGCTGGATGCCGTCCTGTGCGAATTGTCCCTTTCGCCAGGCCTACGATCCTCTCTTTTTTGACTAGGGATTTGGCCCGGTGGCTTTCTTAGTCTTCGATACTGGTGGACTCGGGCATGAGCAGTGATCCTAAGTGGCCCGGCCGGCCGCCCGGCTTTTTAGCGGTCTTCATTCTAAAAGCCTGCGCTAGCGGCGGCCCTGCACGTGATTTAAAAAGCTTGCATTTGCCTGTATCAGCCTGCATAAGCCTTAGTCTGGTTGATGGATGGAATACAGCAATAGCAGCGCTACGGTGATTGAGTTGGATATGGTTTATGTTTCGTACTTTGGAGACTTTCTTAGTATATGCACAGAGAATCTTTTGAACAAAATATTCTGTTTAGGCTTAGTTCCACTAAGAAAAGCTGTTAGGCCGCTAAGAAAAGCCTGCAGGCCCGGCCCGGCCCTCATTTGAAAGCCGCCGCTAAGGCCGGCCTGGCCGCTTAGGAACACTGGGTATGAGGCCGGTGGCTTGCCGCCCCCACCAGCCGTGCCTGCCCCATCACCCTCGCCTGCCCCCATCGACCTCGTCTGCCCCTATCGGCTTCGCGTGCCCCCACGCTGAGGAGGAGGGCTAGGCACTGATACTCGGCTCCGGCTTTGGCAGTCGGCATGGAGTTTTCCTTCTCTCTCTTTCGTATATAAGTCTACTGTTTTTCCTTCTCTTATATAGGTAGACAATCCATTCTCTTCTTGTCTCTTCCCATCATTCTTTACTCCCAACAGTCAGATATGGCATTCGGCTCTAACATGGCCTCGTTTTCCGCAATAGAAGCACGACTTGTCGTTGTCCTTCTTATTGAAACCACCACTGCTGCTGTATGTGCAGCGCCGTTTGAGGATTCCACAATTCTCGGTGCTATGGTTATTCATTTTGTAGTGCGTGCAGGATTATTCATTACCGTTTTTATCCATGGTTTCTCCTCCTCGATTTCCGTAGCCTCGCCAGTTGCCAAGGCCACACCACGGCCACGGCCTTGGCCCTCAGCCTCGGCCTTGGTAGCTGCCTCGTTGGATGTGAAGGGCCGATCCGTTGGTGGAGTCTCCAATTTCACTGGTAATGGCTGAAATTCCCTCTTTTAGAGCATCAATAACTGCTTTGACTGTTGGAATAGGAGTTTGACGCTGTAAGATTTTGACCATCATGGAATACTGTTCTGGCAAAGTGGTATATATGTCAAAGTTCATCATCAGACATAACTTAGGTCGATCCGACTAGCTGATGGCGGATATCTAGGAGTTTATTGAAGAAATCTTGGAGCCGTTGATCCTTTTGAGGTCGAGTTGAGCAGAATTTGCAGAGAAGTGCAGTTCGACTGATGAGTATGATTATATTATCAAGACACTCTTGAAGAGTGTACCATGTTCTAGTCCAGTCATGGATGATGTCCCTCCGCGGAGAGACCGGTCCATTGACGGAGTCCCACCCTCATTGACTGGGATGCAAAGCATCTTAACATTGGTCTTGGCAAAAACGGAAATTGCAAAATAAGTCGTCAACCACAGCAGTAACCATCAAAAGGACACTGGAAATCGATTCCTAGCATCGAATTGACCGCGGCATGACACTCCCAGCACCTCCGGACGATCGGAAGAGGTTGGGCACTTCGCAAACGGAGCGAACACACGCCCGCAACACAACGACCAAGCCAGGAACGATGGCGACCACGGGATGAGAGAGCCCCACCGTGGCGGCACATGATGGGATCAAAGCACCAGCTCAGAGAGGAGACACGAATGTGCTGGGAGATGCAGGAGTAGTACCTGCGAATGGCACTCCCGGCGACGTCTTGATGATACTCGTCGCCCCCACGACCACCTGCGCGATCGCAGCTGAGCCGCTGGAGCGCAACGAAAATGCGAAGAGACTGAGGAGCGAGAGCCCAGAGGTCTCGAAGACTCCGGGGGACTGGAGGAGCTGCATGGCAAGGACGGTTCGACAGCAGGCACAGGAGCTGGCGCAGCGGCACCGAACCGCCAGGCAATTAACAAACTTGTTGGAAGCTCACGCAGCACGCGAAGAGGTACAATGGGCAGGCGTGAAGGCGTGGATGCAAGAGTGAGAGTGGAAGTGGGAGTTCCGCCATGAGGGGAATGTGCTGTGGGCAGCAGACATCTCAAACATGGTTGCGGAGATCACGAACGGAAAAAGGAGGGAAGTCCAGAGGGAGATTCAGGAACCGAAGGGAATCACAGATATGGACTTGGAAATGAATCTGCACGCAATTGAGGAAGTCCAGATACTGACGGAGAGGGTCATGAGTGAGGAGATGAACGCACAGAGACCACAGATGGAGGCCTCAAGGCATGCACCGATGATTCCCCCAGGGGGAAAGGCCATAGCAATCACACCAGCGGTACCGATTGTCACGAGCACACCGCGAGCAATTCAGTCGAATGGCCGAGACAAACCAACATTGATCGCTTCCCCGAAGAATGGCAATGCACCGAGGAATGTGCCAAACGGCCCGAGAACTGAGGCCAAGGCAGGGAAGGAGCCGGAGAGCAAGCAGCCGAAGCAACAACAGCAACAGCAACAGCAACAACCGAAGAAACCGACGTATGCTGAGATAGTGGCAATGTTGGCCAAAGGACAAAATAAAACGGAAGGGGATTTCCAGGTTGTCGGAAGAAGAAAGAAGAACAAAGAGGAGGAGAAAAACGAAGCGGACAGTATGAAAATCATTCCCAATAACAAAAACACGATGGAGAACAGGAGAGTTACGTTCAGGAGGAACAATGCACTCCCACATTCAAAGAAGAAGGACATCGAGATCGTGTCAGCGATTAACATTGCTTTACATGGGGCAGGTGGCCCGCAGCACATTAGGATGGTGGACATCACAACCAACATTAGAGAAACGATCACGGCCCTAGCCGGCCCCAATGCATCAGCGGACATGCTGGTGGCATGGAAAGAGGTCATGGTGAAAGCAGCCAGGCACATCGATCATGGGATCATCAACATTGAGAAAAAAGAGACCTGGGAGAAAGTGAAGATGCATGGGATTAGTTTCGACCAATATGCAGCACGGAAGTCGGGAGGCCTGAAAAAACTCAGGCGAGAGATTCAGGCAGAAAACGAAGGAATAGTTATTCCGATGGCTATGAATTGGTTAGGGAGACCAGCGGACATTAGGGAGAAGAGGAAGAGTGGGGATAAGCCGGCAACGTCAGTGGTCTTCTTGATCAAAGGGAAGAAAATGGCACAGAAGTACTTAGAAAAAGGATTAAGGGCGGCGGGAGTATGGCACGAAGTGGAGAGATACATTGGCGCTGGACCAGATACTTTTTGCGAAAGCTGCTGCGGGTGGGGACACCATGTTTTGAAGTGCGTCACACTGGCGATGGTCAGGTGTATGCTTTGCGCCGGAACACACAAAAGGGAAGATCACGAGTGTGATGTTGTGGGATGCAAGTCCAGGACGGGCCACAATTGCACACATAACGACGACAAATGCACCAACTGCAAAGGAAACCATATCACGAAGAGCAATGTGTACCCCAAAAAACAGGAGGCAATCCAAAAGGCTACGGAGGAGAGGACTAATTGGAGAGAGAGAGTCAGAGGAGGAAAGAACATTCTCCAAAGCCAAGAAGTACCGAAGGAAAAGGAGGATGGGGCCCCGGCCACAGAGGAAGCGGAGAGGAAGACAGGGGAAAGCCAAAAATCCGACAAAGGACAAGGCAAAGAGGAGATCCAAGTTCCGGCAACACAGCAAGGGTCAGAAAAGTCCATCCCCGAGACGCAATGGTGAAAGTCCTACAAGCAAATTGCGGGAAGGCGAAGGATAGTACCTTCCTGGCGCTAGAACAGGGTGTGGAAAGAGGGGCAGATTTGTTGGTAATACAAGAGCTGTATCAGGGAAAAGGAAAAGAGGAGGAGTACCAAATTAGCCAGCTGGCTTTCTGTCACGGTTGTGTCGAGTGAGGATCGGAGGAAGAGTATGGATCGATGATGGATATAGGGGAATACGAAGAGAAACAAATTCAATGGAAGGAATCAGGTTTCGAGCGAAGGAATGAGGATTTGATAGAAGGAATCAGGTTTCGATGGAAGGAATCAGGTTTGGACGGTTGCGTTGTAAATATGGCGTGATGGTTATGGCGTGGTATATGGTTTGAAAGGGTTGCGTACATAGTTGAGTATGGTTTGGATGTATTTGGAACGAGTGAGTAAAGGTGACGACGATCGCGTTAGTTGTATATAAGAGCGCTGGATTTGCGGAGGATAGGTTTGTTCTTTACTCGTTCTCTAGTCTACAAAACAATCAATAGCTTCGGCACCAACCTTTGTTCACTTCTGTGATTCCGAAATTCGAGTCTCTTGCCTGTTACGCAGTACCCGCGATCACTGCAACTTTATACCCGCTATCTCAGTCCGGTTTTTATAACCCCTAGAACTCCGAGCCTTGAAACCTTGACAGAAGAACGAGTCCACAATCGAATCTACTGGTTATAATTCAGTATATGTGCCGCTATCACCACCGAAGCGGTTGTTACTTTTGTCACAGACCTTGCAACTCCCTCTGCTCCGTGTTTAAATCAGTCGGAAACTTCGAAAACAAGCTCACAGT
Organism: Trichophaea hybrida; assembly: GCA_015178995.1. NCBI lineage: Eukaryota > Fungi > Ascomycota > Pezizomycetes > Pezizales > Pyronemataceae > Trichophaea > Trichophaea hybrida. Next base: position 111,680 of record WHVE01000336.1, on the reverse strand, counting down.
ACACAGCTTTTGGAGACACTCCTGCATTGTGTGCCTGTGGAAACATCGACGCGAAGGATCCACGCTGTTTTAAATGCCAGCATACGACAGCAACATACCCCAACAATCTCGAATCAACTTCTTCGACCTAGCTGGTCGAACTACGAATCTTTTTGAACAAGAACCACTGAACGCATTCGATAGCATCGAAGCTATCATTCTTGAAACCAAAGAACCCCTCGAAGCATACTTCTGGGACGAACCACAAGCAGTTTCCCCTTGGAACAGCTACTGGACAGAAGCCGCACGCAACGGAGGAGCACTTCAAATCGACGAACCAGTATTTAAGAATTATTGGACCAAGTACCACGGCCTCCACGTCAGCTGCCAGGACGAAGAAACCTGCTACTGCGAACACAACTGCGGAGGAACCCATACAACAAAGGGAAGAGCAGTCACCAGTTCTCAGGCAACAAACAAAGGACAATCAGGAAACGACTTTGTGCTATATTCAAAAACATCATCAACACCCTCCTGGTCCCAATACGAAGCCAGAAAACTCGAAAAAGGGAAAGCAGTCGACAACAGAAGGTCCGGGGAAAACCTCTCTTGGGTACCAGGTGTTCCCCGGCTAATCATTGTAACAACTCCGGAGAAACACGATATCTTACTTTGGTAAATGACCAATCCCTTTCTATTCGCAGAAGTCCAAGCAGCAATCCAGCAAATCCAAGTCAACACCAACGAAATCAGAGACTGTTTAGCAGAACCCCGCCTCCTCACAGCAGCATCCCTACATCACAGTCAGGATGTCAGGAGAATCCTCCAGATCAACCCGCGATGTCACAATGACCAGCGCATTACAGGTAGAGCTGGAGAATGTGGCAGCAAAGGACACAGAGGACATGAACGAAATACAGCTCAGGGAGCACATCAAGGACATCAACAGAGGGCTAACAGCATTGGCCCAACTTCGGACAACCAGCAGATTAAACGAATTGCTAAACGAACGGCAATCTGTGAAGAATGCGGAAGCACGAATATCGGAATTGTTAGAAGAAGGAGAACAGATAGTCCAGGAACGGAACAACCTGAAACAAGAGCTGCTACTTACACAGCAGGCATCAACACTCGAGAGGGAAACAACGCCGACTTACGGTCATGGGAATCTGGAAGAAGAAATTCGGAATCTCAAACAACAACTGGAAGAAGCAAATCCAGACCTGGCAGAACTGAGACAAGACCTAGAGGACGCTCAGGCACAATTGGAGAAATTCAAGGAAATAGCGGAAGAGAACCGCCAACAGGTAATTCGAGTTCTGAAGTTGACAGAAGGAAGGACGGAAGGAGGAAAGGAAAGAGAAGAGAGAGAAGAGAAGGGGAACGACATTGCCAGCTTCTCGGGGGAAAATAGAAAGGAACTCCGAGGGTGGAAGGTGCAGTTAGCTCTGAAGATCGCCGGAAAACCAAGGGCATTCAATACCGAACAGAAAAAGCTCAGGTATGCGGTGGGATGTCTAAAGGGAGTAGCACTGGCACAGATAATGCCACGATGTGACGAGATCTCGGGGGAAGTCAAACTCAACACCTTGAAAGACTTAGTTGACCTGCTTGATCAAGCATTCGAAGATCAGGACAAAGTACAGACGGCCAAGAGGGAACTCTTGAGACTCAAACAACGAGACCGCAAATTCTCTCAATACTACGCGGAATTCCAAAGATACGTAGCGGATGTCAAATGGAATGAAGACGCGCAGCTAGATGCATTACGACAAGGCCTGTCCAACGAACTCAAGGACTCCTTACAACATATTGAGGAACCAGAGAGCATCGTCCAATTCGTCAAGCTATGTTCAAAAAGAGACTCGCAGCTTAGAAGACGCGCGGCAGAAAAGAAGTCTGGCAAATGGGATGGTTACAAGAAGGCCGACCCAACGTCCAACACCACATCTGCCCCAGAGTCGGCACCAGCAGGATCGGTCGCAGGTTATCACGGCCCGGCACCAATGGACCTCTCAGCAGTCAAAGGCAAGAAGATTACACCTGAGGAACGAAAGAGACGTAGGGAAGGAGGATTATGTATGTACTGTGGGGATAGTAGGCATTTCGCAGCATCGTGCCCAAGGAAATTGAAGGCAGCGTCAGGACAAACGGAAGTGTCACCGTTCAAGAAAGCAGCGAATGAGGGAGATGCAGATTCAGGAACAGGGAAAGGAAAGGAAGTCGAATCGGGAAAAGTTTAGTCCAGTGCAATAAGGATGGCAATTGCGCTGGAAACGAATCTCCTTTGTCAGTTAATGCTAGTTTTGGTATTTCGCAGTTTTCAATATCAAGCGCAGAAATAAAAGAGTCTTCTATGGAAAGCAAACACCTCGTTGTGAAATGTTCGCTGAAAATAGAAGACAAAATCATTGATACCCACGCTTTGATAGACTGCGGAGCCACTGGAATAGCATTCATTGACAAAGATTTCGTCCGCCATCATCAGTTACAAGAAAAGGAATTAAAAGAATCAAGAGAATTGGAAGTTATAGATGGAAGGCCCATCGAGTCAGGGACAATTACAACTATGGCTAAATTGAACTTAGGCATACGCGGACATCAAGAACAGTTACCAGCATTTGTCACAAAAGTAGGTCACTACCCAATCGTACTCGGATTACCATGGCTACAACTTCACGACGTCACAGTCAAGTTCCAAAAGAAAAGAATAGGATTCGAAAGCGATTACTGTCAAAAACATTGTCAACATCATTCGAGCGTATGGGTATGGGGCAATCATATGGAAACAGCAGAACCGGATAAGCCGAAACTGGACATATGCGCAATAGCAGCAGCCCCATTCATGAGACGCAACAAGAAGGAGAAACTCAAAGTATACGCGGTAACCCTATATGAAATCAATAGGGCCCTAGAAGTCAAGGACCTTCAAGAGAAACCGCTGGAACAGTGAATTCCTAAGGAATATCATGAGTTCCTCCCCCTTTTCGATAAAGTAATCGCTGAAAGACTACCTCCACACAGACCATACGATCATAAGATCACCCTCCAAGATGGCTTTACTCCACCCTTCGGACCAATTTACAGCCTGTCAAGAGAAGAATTACAGGTCCTCAAGGAATGGATTGAAAAGAATTTGTCAAAGGGATTTATTAGATCGTCATCATCACCATGTGGAGCACCAGTTTTATTCGCACCTAAGCCAAATGGGGGGTTACGGCTATGCGTGGATTACAGAGGCTTGAACGAAGGAACAATAAAGAATCGATATCCATTACCATTGATTCAGAAAACTTTATTATGACTATCAAAAGCCAAGTGGTATACCAAGCTGGACGTTCGAGATGCCTACAACATGATTCGAATTGCAGAAGAAGATGAATGGAAAACGGCGTTCAGAACGCGCTATGGCCTGTTCGAGTCTTTGGTCATGCCTTTCGGACTCACCAACGCACCAGCATCATTCCAAGAATTCATCAATGACACCCTTCGACCGTTCTTAGATATTTTCTGCACAGCGTTCTTGGACGACATTCTTATTTACAGTGACAACATAATGGAACACAAAGAGCATGTGAGAGCCATAATGACAACATTGAAGGATGCTGGATTATATTTGAAAGCTGAAAAGTGCGAGTTCCATCAACAGGAAGTCAAGTATCTGGGATTAATAGTCGGGGTCAATGGGATTAGAATGGACCCAGAAAAGGTAACAGCGGTCAAAGAATGGGAAGCACCCGGGAAGCTCAAGGAAGTTCAGGCGTTTTTAGGATTTGCCAACTTTTATCGAAGGTTTATAAGGAATTACAGCAAGGTGGTCCAACCGTTAACGAAACTCACCAAAAAGCTGGTACCGTTCCATTGGGGCCCCGATCAAAAGAGAGCATTTGCCGAATTGAAGGAAGCATTTACAACGGCACCAGTCCTGGCACATTTCGATTACGAAAAAGAAATATTTCTGGAAACCGATGCATCTAGCTTCGTATCTGCCGGAGTACTTTCCCAGTACGATGATCAAGGAATCCTCCATCCGGTAGCATTCTTCTCCAAGAAACATACACCTGCGGAAGAAAATTATGAAATCTATGATCAGGAGTTGGGAGCTATCGTTAAAAGCCTAGAGCAATGGAGGCCGGAATGTGAGGGGTCAGTACACCCAATTAGAATACTGACAGACCACAAAAACCTTGAATACTTCATGACATCAAAGCTACTCAATAGAAGACAAACAAGATGGTCCGAATTCCTATCAAGATTCAAATTCAAGATTATATACCACCCAGGAAAACAAGGGCAGAAACCCGATGCACTCACTAGAATGCCAGGAGACATTCCTCCGAAGGGGGGGGCAGAAAAAACCCAACAAATCTTGCTAAAAACAGAGAATCTTGATCAGAGAATACAAAAGGGATTGGTGGTAGCATTTGCAGAAGTAATCAATCGGGATGAGGAAGAGGTCGGTCCAAGGGAGTTATGGAACAGGATTCAAAACGTTTGCAAAGACTGCCCGTTCGACAGCAGCGAAGGACTGTGTATTAATGCAACGGAGGCGGTCAATACCGAAGCACCAGACAAACTCCAACTGATCAAAGAACACCACGATACACCAGCGGCCGGACATCCAGGACGAGCAAAAACCCTCGAACTTCTTAAAAGAAATCATCAATGGCAAGGAATGAGATCGGACGTGGACAGATATGTACGAAACTGTCATGTGTGTCAACGCAGCAAGCCGACCCATCAGAAGATTCACGGATGGCTCAAACCACTGGAAGTACCACAACAACCATGGAAAGACCTGAGTATGGATTTCGTGGTGGGGCTACCGGAAAGTGAAGGGCACAACGCCATATGGGTAGTGGTCGATAGATTGTCAAAAATGAAACATTTGGTTCCATGCCGGGACGATAGGAATGGGATGAAGTTGGGAGCGATGTTTATACGGGAAGTGTTTAAATTACATGGCTTACCGGACACTATAGTATCAGACAGAGGACCTCAGTTTGCCACGGAATTCTGGAGACATGTTTGCGAAAGACTTGGAATCAATCGAAGGTTATCAACAGCCTTTCATCCACAAACCGATGGCCAAACGGAGCGAATGAACGCTATTATGGAACAATACCTCAGAGCCTTTGTCAATTATCAACAGGACGACTGGGCACAGTGGTTACCCATGGCGGAGTTTGCGTCAAATAATCACGCCTCGGAAACAACAGGATGCTCACCATTCTTTGGCAATTACGGGTTCCACCGAAGAATGACCTTCAGTCAACATCCAGTTCGAAATGGAAACGATATCAGGGAAGTAAATGCGAACACCCTTTCTCAGAAAATGAATGATATCTTTGAACAAATGAAGGCTGAAATGAATCGAGCACAAGATATTCAAGCGGAACAGGCGGATAAGCACCGACGAGAAGCAGTGGAAATGACGGTTGGGGATAGAGTATGGCTGGACGCTAGGAATATTACAACACAGCGACTGAGTAAAAAGTTGGACTGGAAACGCCTGGGACCTTACGAAGTTTCGGAAGTTATCAGTTCATGGGCCTACCGTTTACAATTACCAAAAGACCTCCACATCCATCCAGTGCAACCCATATCCCGTTTGAGCAAGGTTTCGGAGGATCCTTTACAAGGACAGATCGAATCAGCACCACCCCCAGTTATTGTAGAGGGAGAAGAAGAATACGAAGTGGAACGCATCGAGGATTCCAGGGTGTTTCGAAGACAGTTACAGTACCAGGTCAAGTGGAAGGGCTACGATGACAGAAGTTGGGAACCAGCAGTCAATGTGGACGGACTTCAGGCCATCGATGTATTCCACACAGAACAACCTGGTAAACCTGGATCAACAGCCTTGTAGGAACTCGGCTTGTGGGAGGGGGAGCTACTGTCACGGTTGTGTCAAGTGAGGATCGGAGGAAGAGTATGGATCGATGAAGGATATAGGGGAATACGAAGAGAAACAAGTTTAATGGAAGGAATCAGGTTTCGAGCGAAGGAATCAGGTTTTGATAGAAGGAATCAGGTTTCGATGGAAGGAATCAGGTTTGGACGGTTGCGTTGTAAATATGGAAATATGGCGTGATGGGTATGGCGTGGTATATGGTTTGAAAGGGTTGCGTACATAGTTGAGTATGGTTTGGATGTATTTTGGAACGAGTGAGTAAAGGTGACGACGGTCGCGTTAGTTGTAAATAAGAGCGCTGGATTTGCCGAGGATAGGTTTATTCTTTACTCGTTCTCTAGTCTACAAAACAATCAATAGCTTCGGCACCAACCTTTGTTCACTTCTGTGATTCCGAAATTCGAGTCTCTTGCCTGTTACGCAGTACCCGCGATCACTGCAACTTTATACCCGCTATCTCAGTCCGGTTTTTATAACCCCTAGAACTCCGAGCCTTGAAACCTTGACACTTTCAGATTAATATGAGGGAACAGAACCATGACCACAGTGAGAGTGGACATGACAGTTGGGGTCGACGAATTAGGGGACTTCGGAGGCCGAGGAGACATACAGGCTTTTGACATCACCAACAAGACAGGAGTCAAAGTCAGAATCATCAATGTCTATGACCAAACACTCCAAGAAGATAATGACAGACCATCAGCCCGACCAGTGAGGGAGGCGAGATAGGATGAAATGATCGCCAAGGGCAACGTGGTAGTCTGTGTGGATTTCAACACTCACAGCTCATGGTGGAACAGCGGGTGCAGTCAAAGAAGGAGTGCTAGATTCTTGGAAAACCTCATTTTAAAACACGACCTAGAAATAATCAACGATGGGCAGTCGACCAGAGTTGCATGGAAAAACAACAAGCTGATCAAGTCGATAATTGATGTCACGCTAGTAAGAGGGGGTGAGGTGACGATTGCGTCGGCGAGAACAATGTCAGAGGATAAAGAAGACAAAGGGTCGGACCATAAGATAATCGAAATAGACTAGGGGAGGAAATCTCAGGACGGTGCGAACCACGAAGTGATTGTGTGGAACATCGATGAAATCGAAGAGGAGGATTTAAAGGAGATAAAGAAGAGCTTGGGCGAATGGAGCAGAAGCAGGAAGACTTTGTCGGAAGAAAGCACGATCCAAGAGCTGGAGGACGAAGCGAAGGTGATTAAAAACAAAGTCACCAGGGTGCTGAGTCAGAAGGCAAAGCAAGTCAGAATATGTGCAAGATCCAAGAAGTGGTGGAATGCCAGGATAGTGGAGAACAGGAAAATCTTGGGGTTTATGAAGAGAGAAAGAACAGGAGGCAGTACCAACCACGCATCCTTCAAGGTAGCAAGAAAGGAACTGCGAAAAGCAATCAGAGAGAGCATACGAGTGTGCTGGAACACCTTTGTGCCAGAGGCGGAAGGAGGCAAGGTGTGGAGGGCGCTAAAGTATACTGGAAAGCAGGGAGAACTTACGGTTAAGGCTCTGCAGAAACGAGAAGGGGGACTGGCAACCTCCTGAAGCGAAAACGCGGAGCTGATAAAAGAGGTCAGGTTCCAAAAACCATTGCCAGGAATGAAGAAGAAGGCGAAGGAGGAGGGGGGAGAGACCTACCTGAAGATCACCGAAGAAGAGGTCAAGGAAGCTATCTATAAACAGAGCGTCAAGAAAGCGCCAGGACCAGACAAAATTAACTTCAAGATGATAACCCTGCTGTGGGAGTGGGATGCGAGCAGAATAGTAGCCTTAGAGAAAACGACAATACGATTGGGACATCATCTGAAGGATTGGAAGACGGTCACTGGAGTAGTGATACCCTAGCTGGGAAAGCCAGATTATCATCAAGCGAAGGCGTATAGGGTTATGGCACTCGAGAATTGTTTAGGAAAGGTGGTCGAAAAAGTGGTGGCAACGAGAATCTCAGAGGAGTAATAAAGGAGAGGACTGCTACACGACGGCCAGTTTGGATGCAGAAAAAGAAAATCAGCTGTTGATGCGGTGGGAATGATGGTGAAAAGAATGCAAGAAGCGTGGAGGAGGGGGAATATCGCCTCAGCCATACAGATGAAAGACAAGGGAGCCTTCCCGAGCGTCGCGAAAGAGAATTTGATCCAGATAATGGAAGACATGAAATTTGAAGCAGACCTGTGCAGGTGGGTGGAGAGCTTCATGTCTGACAGAAAAGTAAAAATAAAGATGTACGGAAGGACAGAAGAAGTAATGGATGTCGAAACAGGAGTACCACAGGGATCCCCGACTTCACCGATTCTGTTCGCAATATACATCGCCGGCCTCTTGAAGAAAGCCGAAAAAGAAGTGCCGGAAGTCACGACGTTATCCTTTGTGGACGATGTCGCTTGGGTGGTGGAAGGGAAGGATATGAACCAGTGCACAAGCTACATGCGAAGATGTGCAAGGAGAGCTACGCAGTGGGCGGAGATGAACGCTGTCCAGTTCGACATAGCGAAAACAGAAGCAGTCTTTTTCTCGAAGAAAAGGAACCACCAAGGAAGTAAGGTCATGATGAGGATCCAGGTGGACGAGAGCAACTCGATATCGTTCAATTCAAAACCGACCAGATGGCTAGGGGTGTGGTTGGACAGGAAATTGAACTTCCAACACCACCACGAAGTCGTCATGAGCAAAGCAATGAAGGCGCAGGGGATAATCAAAGGAATAACCGGAACACTCGGACTCAGACCAGAAAATGCAAGGCAGCGCCAGTTAGCTGCAGTTCAATCCGTGGCGTTGTATGGGTCAGAACTGTGGTGTGATGGACCGATAGGACACGAACACGAACTCCAAAAACTGGTCAACGAATCGGCAAGAAGGGTTACTGGAATGTTCAAGTCAACACCGACGGTTCCGTTACTTAAGGAAGCGGGACTGAGACCGGCTATATCACTACTCAATAATCGGAGGAGATGATTCGCCAAAAGATTCGCCGAAATGCCAGACCAGGTAGGAGGGGGGGCGTTGGTGGAGGGAGAGTCAACACTGGCAGTAAGGCTGAGAAAAGACTTAGGGGTAGAAGGGAAGAGAGAAACGAACTTCTTACCCATCAACCCACAGAGTGCAGAAGCAAAAGTGTACGTCCTGGAAAAGAAGGAAGCGCTGAAGGTTGCTCAAATAGCAGACGAAGGCCTAATTCTTTGGACGGACGGCTCAAGGCAAGAAGACGGAAGAGTTGGGTGTGCCGTGGTATGGAAGAAGGGAGAAGAGAATTGGAATGCAGAGCGACACTACCTGGGAAAGAAGAAAGAAGTTTTCAACGCTGAAGTATATGCCATCGAAAGGGGCCTACCGAAAGCGGCAGAAATGCTACCCACGCCAGGAGACATGAAGGTGGTTATCTTTTCGGACTCAGTCACCGCAATACAACGGGTGTAAGACAACAAGCTAGGCCCAGGACAGCGGATGGCCAAAGACGCAGTCCAGTGGAACAACAAGATTGTGGGAACGGGAGTGGAATTAGAGTACCGGTGGGTACCATCTCACGAAGGAGTTGAAGCAAACGAAAAAGCCGATAAACAAGCAAAAGTAGCCGCTGAAAGAGTGGAGGGCACGCTGCAGTTTGTGAAAAAATACAATGGGTGGTCGATGGCGAAGGTGCAGAGAAGGGTCACCGAAGCCAAGTGGAGCCAAACTGAATAGTGGTGGAAGACAAAGTTCAACGGAAAAAAGGGGGGGTACAGAATGAATAAAAAGAGGAGGATGAGCAAGCTGTTTGGCCAAACCAAGAAAGCATCACAGGAAGGTTTCTCCAGTTAAAAGTGTGACACGCACTGACAGGAGTTTATCTGGAACGCATTAAGAACAAAGAAAGCCAAGAGTGCTGGTGGTGTGGACACTCAACGCAGACAGTAGACCACTTGTTCAAGTGGTGCAAGAAGTGGAGACAGCAGCAGAATACTCTGTGGGAGAAGTTGCGGAAGAAGTGTAAGATGAAGGAGAAGGGTAGAGTGCTGATGGCGCAGGTGTTCGATATGGAAGAAGCAGAAAAGCCAATGTTGAAGTTTTTAACGGATACTGATGTCGGAAGAGTTACGGAGGCTTAGGGAGGGGATGGGCAGGCAGGGAATGAGGAGGGGGGAACGATGTGTTCAGTTCAAAGGGAAGGGAAGAATGAGAAAGGGATGATACGACTTTGCTCAAAGAGAGAAGAAGGGACACCTGACGGTCACACTGGAGAAGTATCTAGGAAATGGATTTGATTATGTCATGGCCGCAAGCGGCCGAATACAGTATGATTCAAACGAAAAAAAAAAAAAAAAAAAAAACCCTCATTGACTGGACTGGTTCATCCGCGGAGTGTACCCCTGCACCTCACCTCCGTGAATGGACTGGTCTATTCACCGTGTATATACTGTGTGAATGCTCTGCATGTATATATGCCTACGCATGTATACGCACTCAGCTGGATATATGCAGCTCAATTTATCAATGCAATTGCATTCAGCCCTGCGCAACTATGTACATCATCGCGAAACCCCAACATACTTTCAAAGTTCCTCATCGCGCGACGTACTGTCCAACTTTTGGCTCCTTTCAACGTACTTTCGCTGCGATTGTCCTTTCGCACAGTTTCACCTTTCTCAACGTCTCTTCTTTCGCTACGATTTTTCTTTCACACTATTTCACCTTTCTCTTAGAGCCAACATTCAGGCTCTCCTGCTTTCATGAGACGAGGCTTCTGTAGTAGTATAGTCAAGGTTGGTAAACTGAAGTTTTGGCTACTAGCCAAGACGCCGGAAGCTGTGGCTAGCATTCGAAGCCAGCAGTGAGCTGAGTGAGCATAGCTCTAGCTGTGAGCTCCACTCAGTGATGTCAACCGTCCCGTCGGACGGCCGGGGACGGTGGGCCGTCCGAGATTTCCCCAGGATGGACGGGACGGCGCCAAGGCCGTCGGTCCCGTCCTTACTCCACAATGACGGCATGGCGGCCGGGAACTTGCCGGGGACGATCACTTTGCCGTCCCCGGCAGTCATCCACCGTCCCCAGCCGACATCAGGCGGTTAAAACATGAATTTAGATGACATCGAAACTGGCCCTGAAAGCTCGCGGTAAGAGATATAAATGGGCCCATGCCAGGGGTGCTGCGACACAAGTATCTAACTACAGTGCTATAGTATGAGTAGGTGCGAATTATATGTATATAAAGGTTGAAGATATACCCACTTATCCAGAGCTTTCTTTATCAACCATCCATTCTTCGATACTCTGAATATTACAATGGACAATCCAGGCTCCGCATCTATTTATATCTCTTACAGCGCGCTCTCAGAACTATTTTCAATTTCATCTAAATATATTTTGTAACCGCCCGTTGTCGGCCGGGGACGGTGGATGACTGCCGGGGACGGTGACTTCACCGTCCCCGGCCGTCTTTGCCATCCGTCCCCCTCCACATTCAAAAAGACGGCACCGTCTCCGTCTGGCCCAAGGACGGACGGCGGTAAGCCGTCCGTCCCCGTCCTTAGTGATCCCGGACGGACGGGACGGCTGATTTCACTGGCTCCACTTACAGTCCATCGGTGTCACTGACAGTCGTGGGGCCGTCACTATCACCATCACCGGGGGTGAGGGAGAGGGTTGAGGAAGAAGGGTAGAGGAGGGTGGAAAAATGTATTTGAATGAAGTTCCCTTTTATGTTCGGTGGACAAGGGGAGAGGAGATGAGGAGGACACGACTTGGATCCAAGAGGGTCGAGGGGACACCTGAGACTCACTGTAGATGTGTCAGGAAAAAGTAGTTAGATTATGCCATGGCCGCAAGCGGCCGAATGCAATATGATTAAAACAAAACAAAACTATCACCATCACCATGACCATTATCGAAATCATTCCGACGGTTGACTTCACATACTCGCACTCATCCATATACATGGAATCCATGGAAATCGAGCAGCAGATTCCGCTGGCAAATCTGACTCGTATATCTGCTCTCCCCATGAGCCCAAGTATCACCATAAACCCAATACCGAGATTCTCAGCCTGGTGCTACAGAGTCGTACTTTCATACTTCTCCAAATGATTCTCAACGGTATGGGCACCGCCGCGCTACACTCGGAGTCAGGAGCTGGCTAAATTTTGAATCTAACTCTTAGTTTGTTCAACCACAATCATGACGTCGATTGATTTTGGCATGAAAGCTTGTCCTTGCGACCAACTTCGTGACCTTCATCTGCAGCCTGAGCCTGAGAATCTCACGATGCCCAACAGCCATGGTGTTGAGGATTCTGATCAATGGTATGGGATAAATGGCGATACTTGAACTCCTGGGGATAGCAGATCTCCCAGTCGGATACAAAATCTTGTGTTTATTGTGCCGGATAACCTTGATTGTAGCGCTGCAGCCTCATCTGCAAAAGACACCATGAAAGTATATCTGCGCGAAAGGACAAACGAAGCGAAAGCCGCCAGAAAGCTAGAATGTTCGCCGCGCTTCCCAAGTTGGACCCAGTCTGACACCTTCTGCCTTTTCATTCGCGCCGGTGAAAGCCTGAAAAAGCCTGAAAGCGACTTGTACGGTTTTGTTCGGGGCAAATACGCAAGGAGAGGCAGCAACGCAAACATACTGCACTTCAAGTTCTGTTGGTGATGTCAACAAGAGCGCAGAGGAAAACGTGAAAGTGATTTGACCGAACTGGTAATTGAGGAAGAAGAGGTTCTCGAGGAGTACAAGAATGTGGACGTGGAGGAAGAGGAAGAGGAGGATGAAGAAGACAATGTAGAGGAAGAGGGCAACGAGGAAGAAGAGCTAGTTTCGAATCAAAATATAGAGCACGGTGTAATTGTAGTCAGTTGCACCACGACATTGAGTGTAATTAGCACTGTGTATATATGCTCCGCGAATGAACCAGTCCAGTCACGGAGGTGGGGTGCAGGGGTACACTCCGCGAATGAACCAGTCTAGTCACTGAGGGTGGGACTCCGTGACTGGACCGGTCTCTCCGCGGAGGGACATCCTCCGTGACTGGACTAGAACATACCATATCATTTGTGGGATTCGCACGCCCCTCAGGTAGGTTCTGACGTCCAGGGAGCAAGAGAGTAGTATGGAGGTGACGGCCTGGGCCTCTTGGGCCTTCCAATCGGTATAGTCGATATTGACTGCCTGGGGCTCGGGTTCTTCTCCAGTAACGATGTTGTTTGCTCCCATGGCCTCACGAATGAGGATCATGGTCTCTACCCACAAATCATAGTTAAGGTGAGTAAGCAGAGGGACGTTACCCCATTGGGTCTTGTTGTAGTTCGGGGGTTGTAGTAGACACCGTTAGACTTCTTCATGGTGGTATTCAGTTCGAATTAGGTTGTTTGGTTTAATGTTTTAGTGTCGTCGCTGAGGTGACGGAGTTTCAGTGGTACAGATAAAGTTGGATGACGTGATTATAGTGTGAAGTGTAACCAAAAGGAGTATAGGGTGTTTCAGGCAGGGATAAGAATAGATTTTTAGATGATTGCGACTGCCGGGCTCATAACCTGTTACTTTGAATGATGAATAGATGCTTAATTGTAATACTAAATCTATGCCAAATCTATAGTCTATATAAAGCCTGCCATACAATCTAGAACTTTCGTGATTATGCACCATTGTATATCCTGGTATTTTCATACACATTTCATATTCTCATGCAAGTCATGTTCATACCAGATCTCATACACGAACCGGATGCATATATGCAACAACTGGTCGATCTGTAATGTATGTTCATGATGGTATCTCCGCAGAAGCTTAGGGTTTTCAGCTGAGGTTCGTGGTTTCCCATGAGTATATGAAGTATAGATTTCTCCCGTAGTTAGTTCGTTAGACATTCACTTTTATTCGATTTTAAATCAGCCTCATTTTGGAGAAAAATAAATCAGTTCGACGGGGGTCTATTCAAAACATATCCCGGACAAACCGGCACCATCACGGAAAGAGATTTCCGGGCCGTCATGAATGCTGTATCAGAAAAGCACAGGCACATGACGGTCGGCGGAAAAGTGTTCGTCCACTCTGATCATAAGGCTTTGTCCTACAATTCGGAGAAGAGGGTAATCACACCAAAGTCCACCAATGGCGCCGAAGGGTGGTAATCAAGTACGGACCAGGATCTGTGATTATGGCAGATAAGCTGGCCAGGCTGGAGGCAAAACAAGAGGACGGACAGTACGAAGACACATTGTTGGGGCCAAGTACTTCTCAGAAAAGGCTTGGCAGGATATAGAAGAAACACGTGACCCTCGAAGCTTTGCGCCAAGGAGACACGTGATGAGCTGGGATAGGAAGGTAGTGCCATCCTGCCCTATGTGTTTAGTGGTCGGACATAGGGGTTATGCGATAGTTAGAACTTAGGAGATAAGCAAGCGCTCGGACTTAAGGAATCGCACGATACAGTGCTTGCAGTATACATGAAGCATCGGCAGCGCTCGAGAGGAATCGGAAAATGGAGCTGGGCATAAAAGCGAGCTGACCTACCCCGAGTGATTGGTTTCCTAAGTTGAATTGTTTTCAGAAGATACTGTCTGCTTTGCACCCCACATTGCAAGACCGAGCGTGAGACCAAATTCACTTACCCACTTTTCAAGGACGTGCACGAAGCGTTTGAAATTTTTTATACTCGATTGCTCTCAACAGTATAGACCCGTGGGTCGATTTGGTGAAGAAGGAATACTTTACTAAGGTGTGGATCATGGGTCACTTCGACTCACTTGATTAACAGCGACAATAATTCTCTCAGCGGTGCTAGTGAATGATTTTTGAGCACGTTATTCAGGACTATGTATACTACTGGCTTCCAACCTTGACGCATGAATGAATCCTGTGTTAACGCGATGCGTTTGAGAACTTCGGTTGCTCATAGGATACATTCAAGGAAGGGGTTTTACGTATTTTAGGCCAGCATGGGTTTCATCGGTACCATCTTGGGAATGGCTGGTAAAAATTGGAGAAAATTAAATTGCGTTTTTTTGAGTTTTGGAGTTCGAGAAGATCAACTGCCCAGGAAGGATCAGGAGGTCATTTTGCGTTTCAATTATTGAAATATTGGTCATACTTTCAACTGAGCAAGGTCAAAAAGTTCGAAATTCCAACGTTTTCTTCGTAATCAAAAATAAGAAGGGACAACCTTCGTTGACTATATTTTCTTCGCGGTTCCCCTAGCGAAACAATGTTTGGTTTGCGAGAGCACTCCAGCACTATCAAGCTATGATGTTACGAACATTTGCAAAGTGGAACTACACGACCGAATGATCCGAAGATGAGTTTGGCCGATGTTTTTGTACAGGTTTGAACCTCTTCAGGGGCCAATTTTTGATCGTAATTTGTATGACCGTTTCCTCTGTCACTGTAACACCAACCTCTTTCCCCTCGTCTTGACTGGGCTCGCGGAGACCATCACTCCCATGGCAACGACATTCACACCGTTTCTTCTTCTCCGAGCCCTTGGTTAAATTGCTACCCAACCTGGTGAAATTAGCATCAACACATGCCCGTTATAAAGTGAGGGCTTACTTGACGCTTACATTGACAACACTCAATGCACCAAATAAAGTGGGTATTAGTTGCCCAGTCGAGGTGATCGATGCCATAGATAAATCGATATTATTCCTCTTCATGGTGAGTTCCGCCATACCAATGCTCAAAGCGCCAGTTGGAACCATGAGACACGTTTGAATAATCCTAAACAAGATTTTCAAGTCTTTATCGGCGCTCTTTTTGGATGGAGGGTGTAAAAAGTCCTTACTCAAGTAATAGAACCCCACTGCCAAGATCACTACCGCAATTGTCACTGAACTGCAGGCGCCGATCTTGAAAAATATCTCCCAACCCCTGCCGTAGGCGTTGACTGGGGCGAAAAAAAACAGAACTTTAACCGAACAGCCATGTTTTTTACCGCTCGACAATGCTTCAAATGCCAGCCAGGGAGTGGAAAGCAAATAGACCGCGTAAAGAATGCCCATAACGCAAACAGACGCTCTCGAGTTGCGTAAAAGTGTTGGGTCGGCAGGAAAAGTCCCAGAGTCATTAACAACACCATGTTTGCGACTATGAAAAACTCCAGCATGATTAGGGACCCAGCCCAATTAGCTGTTCGATATTCGGTTATAAGCACAGCGATGGAGAAGATGTTCAATCCGGTCCTTGCGTTCCGGGTTGCTTTAGGATCAACGTAGAATGCAATTAGTATAGCGACATATTGGAGGTAGAAGCCGGGTCGTATTCCAAGACCGTATATGTCCGTATCGCCGATTATTTGACAGGTATTGGGATCGTCGGTGAAGTGGGTGTAGGCTTCAACAAAGGTACTCATAGCCAGTGAAACTAGGCTTATGATGGTGATGCGGATAAAATATGGCGTTGCTATTATTGACGTGGTGAATTTCAGTAAGAACCTCAGTTAAGTTGATCTGCAATACCATCATAGAAAATATTGGAACTTACCAACAGACATCTCGAAAGTGAAGATAGAGGAATGATCGCGTATGATCAGGACGGACGAGACTTGAGCATTGTGGAAATGTTTATATCAAGAATTAATTACCCATGTGATTGGTAATATGTACAGATCTTTGGGCGATGGTAATATATTGTATTTGTTCCCCGTCGATTCTAACCATCCCAAGGATTGAATGGTGGCTGCACGAATTGCCATCTCATCTTTTGGGGGTTAAAAACTGGCAGCTAGGGACCGTTTCACAGCTTCGAAGTGTATTTCAGAACAATTTTCTGCTCTTCGCACTATTTTCGATCAGTGTGTATGCAAACCACTCAATGTGCAAAAACCAGTTTCCGGTATTGTCCTGTTTGCAAACCAGAAAATATGATACATGAAGTGGCCAATTTTACGATTCCATTACCTTTAACAGCCGTTGGAATGAATACGATAAACTTATTACCTTAGCGCGTATCAATCCATCTGGTAATAGGCTCAATCGCCGAAATATTCGACATATCGGCGCGAGGGCGCTGCCAATTGAATGTCTCTGGTATTCAGTACATCACATCGTTTATTAACCTGCGATCGGTGGTCAGCAGCACATCAACACATCATGATGTCATTATACACTGGACATTTGCCTCTGATGCCAAAACAGAGCAAATTCCGTTGGCGGATACACGCCTGGCAAGCCAATTCTCGACAACACACTACCAATGGTAACATTCGCGCTCTAATGCAACGCCAGGTCACACATTTGGTTTGTTGTTAGGGCTATGAAGATTTTCTTAAACACATTATACACATGACGTTCCCAATTTGCTGTGTTTCAGCGTTAATCTTGAAATTAATTCGTCGGGTTTCGATGTGATGGGGAAATCCGATCGTAGTGGTAAATACAATCGGTGGAAAATTGAATGTTCATAATGCATATACTGGTGCATATGAAACAAGTAAATATGATACGTATCTCACAAGTAAATACCTCATTATTCGAGCATGGTGGCCCACGTGGCTGGGAAGGAACACCAACCAGTTAGGGTGCCTATCCGGACAGTGCCTAGAGCCTCCACCGCGGAAGTGCGGACTGCATGGGGCGTCTGCTCTACCTTTAACAGGGTGGCTTCAACATGGGCCTTGTTCTCGAAGTTTGTAAGGCGGCTGTTTCTCCAAACATTCACCAACACCTTCATTCTTATCTGCCTGTTCACTCCTTTGACCACCATTCTCCTTCTTTAACTCCCAACGCTCTTTACACCGAATTAAATTTTTTGTTTATCGACCACTACTAGTATGGTTGATGGAGAAATTATTATATTAAGCTTTTTAGAATGTTCTAGTCCAGTCGCAGAAGATGTCCCTCCGCAGAGAGACCGGTCTATTCACGGAGTCCCATTCTCAGTGACTGGACTGGTTCATTCACGGAATTTACACACATGGTGAATACTATGCACACATATATTCGCACTTAGCTGGCCATATCCAGCTGAATTTAACAAATCAGCGCAGCTAATTGCATTCGCAGCGCTCAACTATGTACCTTCAGCCCAGCGCAAGTGATAATCTTAAGCCCCGCTAAATATATCTGTGTTCTAGTGGGCTCGCTCTTGCCTGCAAGTGTTATTCAATGTGTACAGAATCATTTGCAAGAACTTTGAACTGAAAAGAACGCCGCAAGACAGGGCAAACTTGAAAACAAAGCAGAAAAACGAAGCAGAAACGAAGTGTCAGCAAGGTTGCCGCTTCGGGGGAGTGGAGGTCGCCCGTGCGGCCGCCAATCCTCCTGGACTCTCCCATTCCGTGCCGAAAGCCGTTCGCTGGGTGTAGAGTCGGGACTAAATAGAACTGAAACAGTGGTGTAGGTGGGTGGGTTCCGTTGCTTGCCTGCCCACTGCCACTCCACTCCCTCCCAATATACTCCTTTCCTTCGCTCCACACTTCTGCTCCGGTGCGAGCTCCCTGGTGCTGGCCCACACTTCAGTTCTGGCCCGCGCTCTAGCCGAAAACGACGAAAGTGATTGACCGAACTGGATATTGAGGGAGGAGAGGGTCTTGAGGGAGAAGAGAATGTAGAGGAGGAGGAGGAGGAGGAGAGGGAGGAGGATGAAGAAGGGGAGGATGTGGAGGAAGAGAGCAACGAGGAACAAGAGATGGTTTCAAGTCAGGATATGGAGTACAGTGAAATTGTAGTTGCACAACAATAACATTGAGGGTCATATCTAATCATCGGGATCATGATGATCGATAGTATACAGAGTAATTCCTATTTTTGGTTGACTGTAATTAGCACTTTTTATGTATGCTCCGCGAATGAACCAGTCCATTCACGGAGGTGGGACAACACACCCAACCGCAGCTTGATTTTGCCAAGCTGCCCCTCGACCAATCGTTTTTTACCACACATTGTGGTTTGGCTTCACGATACCTCGAAATTAGGGAAAGAAAAAAGCTTCGGCCTCTACTTCCGCCCCTGCGCCCTCTATGAAGTTCGCACCCAGGGTTCGTACACCGGCATGGGTATTTAAGAAGATAAAGAAAGATACAGAAGAAGAGGCCAGGATAGCCGCAAAGGACTCACATCCGGAACCGACAGTCGAAAGTATTACGACGAAATTTTCGCCCGAGTGGCTACTGTCGAGGCCAAGGTTGTTTCCTTGCAACGGCACAGAAAAGCACAGACGGCGGGCGCGAAGAACCTCCAACAACGGGTTCACAACCTGGAAGGAAAAAATTAGAAGCTCGAGACAGTTTGTTGAGAAGCTGTTCGTTGATGGGGAAAATGCGGAAGAGGAGAGGAAGCTAGTGGCAGCCATTCAGATTGTCACACCGCCCACCACTCCTCGGAAAGAAGTTACGATTCGGCTGGCCCCACCCAAAACTCTGTTGCGGGTGGCAACCCCATTGGCCCAAGAAGTTTTAAAGCGAAATCTAGCCAAAAGAAAGGAGAAATCTACAAGTGACGCTATGGAAATAGATAATGAATCGGCACCAATCACTGGGAGACCAGGGAAGGCGCCACGACAACACTCCCCCACGCCTGGTCTCATGCATTCAAAACATGCGACGGGTGTGGACAAGAAGGAGTAAAAGATATGGGTGAAAGGGATCAACAGCGAGAGACCGGAATGCCCAAACAGAACGAAAATAGGGGCGAATCCAGTGTTCGCAACCGTCCCGTCCGTCCGGGATTGGTCAGGACAGGGACGGACGGTCAGAATCCGCCCGTCCAAGACCAGGACGGAGACGGCGCCGCCTTTTTGAGGATGGCCGTCGATGGACGGAAAGGACGGCCGTCGACGGAGAAGTCTTAGCACACATAACAACAATTATATCAGAATTGATCCTCCGTGACAACCACCCACACCACCCCTTAATAAAGAGAAGGGAAGAAGGAGAAAGGGATGATACGACTTTGCTCAAAGAGACAAGAAGGGACACCTGACGGTCACACTGGAGAAGTATCTAGGAAAAGGATTAGATTATGTCATGGCCGCAAGCGGCCGAATACAGTATGATTCAAACAAACCACCCCTTAATTTTGCCAAGCCCCATTTTTACTCAATCAAATCAATTAACCTCAGAACTTTTAAGCTTCGGAGTTCAGCAATTCTGTTAGAGTAGTCTTTAGAAGCACCCAAAAATGTCGGTGTGAAGCCTTTTCTTGTTTCAACTTCCATCCAAACAAGTCAACAAGCAAGCAATCACTGAAAGGATTCAAAAGGTCAACATGAACCAAGCAATTGCCAACAGGGCCAGTACTGCAGCAGCTGTTGATACCCAGACAAGTACTGATTACAGATCTCTATCCCCAAGAGTTCCCACCAACCCCACCCAAACGAACTCCATCAGGCATCCACACCACAACTGGGACTACACACTATGGATGATTCCCAGAGGAACTCATTGGAAACATGGAACAAATAGATTACAAGAATACTGAAAATCTTACCCCCTGGATAATTCTCTGAGAGGGGTTATGATGACAATGAAGCAGAGGACATGAACTCAGGTAAGAAGCCAGTATTGGCAGCAACAGAAGTTGAAAACAGAACAAGCCAGCAGTCCAAAAGTGTTACACCTAGCAAGTTCACAGTGCGGTTATGTACAATCACCTGTGATTTGCCTGACTCGATGCAATTGGCCATTACTGGTCTCCGATTGCCCATCGAATCCTGGCAGTTGATGATATCAACATAGTCCGTCATCTGGTCCTGTATGCCCCAGCATCCTCCTGATGATGCAGAGGGAAATTTTGAATAGAGCACTCTGCAGACCCTACGGGAGCCCTCCGGAACCAGCAAATGCATCCTCAGTGTACTTCCTGGTTCACATACAGGCCTTGAAGCTTTTCCGGCAGATTCCTATATCGCATTAGTGTACTCTGTAGCCACTTCAGATGCCTCCAATGGTGCTCAGGGAGATTCTTGTATCCCAATAGTGTACTCTGTAGCCACTTCTAATGCATATCAGGATGCTCTGTGAGATTCCCGATGTGCTGCAATGTTCTCTGTGGCTGCTTTTTTGCTCTCTGTAGAGCTCCAGCATATTCTAGAATCACTGTAAAGCACCTTGATCAATTTCTCCATATCCAGATGAAATCACGGTGTGTCACCCATTTTCAGATGCACCTGTAGCATCGCATAAATCTCTGGCATTCATCTACTTCAGCCTGCCACTGTCAACAAAAACGATATATATCCATGCTGCGCCCCAGCAGCACCTTGACATGACCTTGACAAAATGAACCCAACCCCCAAGAAACCAAACCTCCAAGAAACAGACTCTCATTTGAACACAGCTGCCAGGTCACCGTATTCTCTCCTGCTGCATCTGGTGCTACATAACGGGTTGAGTGCTAGGCAGCACTTGGAATTCTTGCATCCTTATTGCTGCCCATATGTTCAATGATGGCTGCCTGACGACCAGGACAAATGGAGTTCCAGTTTCTCAAGCATCTCTGGGAAATGGCAATATTTAACATTAGTAGCCGTTAATGATAGAATCGAGGGGGGCACACTGCGTGGAGAATATCCCTCTGCGCAAGTCCTGAGAGGATATGCTCTTCATGCCTTTCTCGTAGTTCCTCCAGCCACAATTGAATTCG
The DNA here is from genome assembly GCA_015178995.1 of Trichophaea hybrida. Taxonomy (NCBI): domain Eukaryota; kingdom Fungi; phylum Ascomycota; class Pezizomycetes; order Pezizales; family Pyronemataceae; genus Trichophaea; species Trichophaea hybrida. Next base: position 90,233 of record WHVE01000336.1, on the reverse strand, counting down.
GTTGTAGCCAAGCAAATCAATTGGGGAGTCACTTGTGCGTCCCAAAATATAATGCAACGCACTTGTCTGCCAAGGTAGATAATGGAGGTGACGCATTGAGCAATGATGAGCATGGCGGACTTGCTTCACCCAAAGCACTGGACATTCTTCCTACCGTTCGGAAGATCTTCATATTTTCACAATCCATAAGTCATTATTCAGCACAGCAGCAATCTGCTGTAGACATAGACGCTTGTATTCTATCATCAATGGGTACAGTGAAGTCACCATAAGCCTTACTGAAGTGACTAGTCGACCCCGCTAGTGTGAGCAACGGTCCCAAATTCCGGGTTCGGTTCGGTTCCGGTTCCAAACCCGAACTGGGGCCCCCGGTCCGGTTCTGGATCAGCACTGAACCTGAACCGGAGCCGGTTCTGGAACCGTACTAAACCCGAACTGGCACTAATTTCCGGTTCCAAACCCGGAACCGAACTGAACCCGCAGGGTTTTGGTAGGTTCCACTGCTAAAACTATCGCTCCAATTAAGTATTTGAGTTCTGATTGGATCGCGACATGTTCCATACGTAGATTATGCAGTTTTTGACGCTCTTTCACGTCCCGCTCTTCGATTTGCGATACAATTAGTATTAGTTGAGTCGCTGTGAAATAAAGCCGAAAATATGGCCAAAATCGACTGTTTTTTGCAGCGATTCAACGAATACTAATCGTATCGCAAATCGGATAGCGGGAGGTGAAAGAGCGTCAAAAACTGCCTAATCTACGTATATAACATGTCGCCATCCAATCAGAACTCAAATACTTAATTGGAGCAGAAAATATGGCATTACTGGGGCGGATGAAAAATCAGGCTCTGCTGCAGGTGAAACCCGCCAAAACCCGGCGGGTTTCGGTTCGGTTCCGGGTTGGAACCGCTTGTCTTTGCGCGGTTCGGGTTCTTGCCGGTTCCAGAACCGGACCGGGGGCTCCGGTTCGGGTTTAGAACCGCCTGGCATTGCGCAGTTAGGTTTCTTGGCGGTTCTAGAACCGGACCGGGGCCTTGCTTCCGTGTCCAACTCGGACCGCAGCCGGGTAACCCGGAACCATTGCTAACACTAGACCCCGCATACAACTGATGTTCCCCCGCAACGGTATTCCATTGATAATTAGTATCATTAAACATTGAATCCAGGAGAATGCTTCCGAAACTCACAATTCCATGTGTCAGGATATCAATGTGACCACTTTGTCCACCAGGGCACACCCACAGGTATTGCTGGTTGTTGAAGGCCCCATATAACCCCTGGCCCTGCACTGGCACCTTCTGAGATAATATTTCTTATAGATGCTGCCATACAGTGCACTCACATCTCACGGATGCAGTATCCCTTACTGATGCATCCATGCAGTGCACAAATATCCTACTTACACAGTATCTCATACCGACGCAGTCATATATTGAGCCTATTGAGTGATGCACAACTCAAATTACATCATGCCTGAATGCCATGCCAACCGTAACAAAGCGAAGTATTTACTGCATGACACTTTTATACGATGCCCTGAAATGTATTCACATTTCAGACAATGGATACAGTGCAGTTTGCCCGATATTCAATACAAATATTCAATTAATACAGATTTCCATTCCAAATGCCTCACAATCTCAATATGATTCTATGTATCTCAGCCAGTTTGAAACACATCTCTTAAACTACTCACTCCTTCGCTGTTAACCACCAACTCCGACTCTCCACCCTTGTCCTCATCCACATCATCATCCTGATCCTGATACTGATCTCCATTCGAATTTACATCCTTGTCTTTATACGTGTTGTCATCCACCTCAATCTGGACATGATCATCCAGCTGCAGGCCACAGTGTCACTGGGCATGACTCCTGGCACTGTGAATATCATCATGCTTGTTGTCGTTATCAATGTCACCATCTTCAACCGCATCATCAGAATCTGAATACAAATAATTAGCAATGGGAATGCTGTTCGCTGATATGATCGGAGTCGCAATGTCCGGCTCCATCATTAGAGATTAGTGTTAGCAACGGTTCAAGGTTACCCGGCCGCGGTCTGGGTTGGAACTGGAACGAAGGGCCCGGCTCGGTTCTGGATCCGCCAAAGAACAGATGCGCCCAATCCCAAGCGGTTCCAAACCCGGACCGGACCTCTGGGTCCAGTTCTGGAAGCGCCAATGAACCGAACCGCCCAATCACAAGCGGTTCCAATGAGGAACCGATCCGAAACCTGCCCGGTTTTGGCACGTTTCACCCGCTGCAGAGCCTGATTTTTCAACACCCCCAACAATGCCATATTTTCTGTTTCAATTAAGTATTTGAGTTCCGATTGAATCGCGATATGTTTTAAACGTAGGTTTGGCAGTTTTTGACGCTCTTTCACCTCCCGCTCTGCAATTTGCGATATGATTAGGATTCATTGAATCGCTGCGAAAAACAGTCAATTATCGCCCCATTTTTGGCTTAATTTCACAGCGACTCAACAAATACTAATTGTATGGCCAATCAGAGAGCGGGATCCGAAAGAGCGTCAAAAACTGCATAATCTACATATAGAACATGTTGCGATCCAATTAGAACTCAAATAATTAATTTGAGAAATTGTTGTAGAGAAGAAACCTGCCAAAACCCAGCGGATTCGGTTTGGTTCCGGGTTTGGAACCGAAAATTAAGGCCAGTTCAGGTTTAGTACGGTTCCGGAACCGGTCCCAAGGCTCCAGTTGGGGTTTGGAACCGCTTGTGATTGGGTGGTTCAGTTTCTTGGCAATTCTGGAAACGGAACCGACCCGGACCAGTAATGTGGAACCGTTGCTAATACTATTAATAGAACTTCATTTGAAGTTTTGTTTAACACCACCTGACTAGATTTGACAGCCGGGACACGGGTGTTTTTTGCTCCATTCACATACAGAATCAGGTTGTTGAGAGCAACCCATATTGGGTTGATTACCTTCTGTCTCAATGGGAAAAGTAGATCATTCTAAAAATTTATGTGATCAGTGTAAGTCTCTGCAAAATATTAGTGCAATTATATGCATTGTGAAAGCTATACTTACTGCTGTCATTACCTCAATTGAAGAAGTACTCCCACTTTGGCCTTTTCCACCCCATTTCGAAGTCATCGCTTTCAATCTTTGTTGCAGCTAAACCTCTATTGATTCACAACTCGGTCAGTGTGTAATGAAATGCTGAACATGTCAACCACATCCGTGCAGGGGGTGTTTGTTCTCAAATCCAATCATGGAAGCCTTCCAAATAGTGTTAGTAACAGGTCCAGGTTACCCGGCAGTGGTCCGGTTCAAAACCTGATCCATGGCCCCAGGGCGGTCCAGGAACTGCCAAGAAACTGAACCGTCCAATTACAGGTGGTTGAAACCCGGAACCAAACCGTAACCCTCCGGGTTTTGGCAGGTTTTACCTGCAGCAGAGCCTCATTTTTCATTGGCCCCAATAATCTCAGCTTTTTTGCTCCAATTAAATATTTGAATTCTGATTGGATCGCAACATGATCTATACATAGATTCTGCAGTTTTTGACATTGTATGACCTCCTGCTCTCCGAATTGCGATGCGTTTATTATTTGTTGATCCGGTGTGAAATCAAGCCGCCAATGAGATCAAAATCGACTGTGTTTTGCAGTGACTCGACGAATACTAATCATATCGCAAATCAGATAGCGGGAGGTGAAAGAGCGTCAACAACTGCATAATCTACGTATAGATCATGTCGTGATCTAATCAGATCTCAAATACTTATTTGCAGCGATTGTTTTAGAGAAGAAACCTGCCAAAACCTGGTGGGTTACGGTGCGGTTCTGGATTTTCACCGCCTGAGATTGGACAGTACGTTTCTTTCGCAGTTCGAAACTGGAACCGACCCGTTCGAAAGTTGTATACTCTCTCTACACAATCACTAGCCTTCATGATCATATGCGATCTGAGTGTTTTGCAACTGAATTTGCTCTGATATGGCTAGTCAGCCAATGAGAATGCATTTTTGGGAGATACTTCTTCTGATGTTCTGGAAAGCTAATATTGACTCCTTTCTGTATGCATGCCTTTGGCCAGCATAGGGCTACTGCCATGGTGTGGATACAATATATTTGTCGGTATCTACCACTCTCTGAATTGTTTACCCTATCTGTATCAACTCAGCATCAGTTGGACATGGTCTCTTGCACAGCATTTCCTTTTCCATTATGCGATTCAATGTCCCCAGTACAGCAGTAACTCGTAGGTCATCTGGTGCCAGGACAATTCAACTGCGGTATCGTTCGCTGCTGACTGACGAACTTGCTGCTCTATTCAGTGGTGACATTGGGATACATTGTAAAGTAGATGATCATGGGAGTGGCCGCTGGAGATGACTATGGTTCGTCGCTGAACGAATACTGACAGAAATGACCCAGGGTACTTGCAATATTGAATTGGCAGCTTGATGTGGTGGGGGCAGAGGTGATAGAATTGCAGGATTCAGTGCAGATACAATGGGTGTAGAAGCTGCAACGACCTGAACAGTCAAAACTTAGATATGTGAAACTGTAGGCTTCATTTGCTCTCGCTTCTGCTCGTCAGCTTCCAATGTATGTTTCCTCTTGTTACCATTTGCCGAATGTTGAATTGGGGAGACAACTCCTGTAGTTGCCGTTGTGGGGTTTGGAATTGAGGATACAGCCATATACAGTTGCCTTGTTCAGGTCATTTTTAAAAGGCAAACAGGTGCAGAAGGAGTGCCAAAAGCATGCTGATGCAGTTGATGGAGATGCGATTTGGAATTCATGATGCAGATAAGGGTTATTTCAGTATGGAAATGGATTAAGCCGTCTCAGTAAACGGCAGATTTACATCATATTCCAATAGCTTGTCACAATAGTGTTGCTAACATCAGGAAAATACAAAATTACACCAGAGCATGCATTTTAACTCCGGGAGGCTCCCAGAGGCTCCTGGAGACTCCCATACACCCATTGACATAACCGGAAACATGAAAGATTCTCTGGGAGCAGCCAGCAGGAATAGTGAAGTTTCAGACCGTCCCCGAGCTCTCAGCCAATCTCCACGACACACCCAGAGCTTGCGCAGGTAGACTGGAAGCATCCTGGAGATCATTGTGTAGTTTCGGACCCTTGTGGAGATCTAGCCAAGTTGTTTCAAAAGTTTCACTGTTTTGTTCTCCATTTCACAAGGCGTCGGTGCACCTATCCTGCCATTCACAAGTCTTAAAACTACAGCTAGCATACTCAACAAATCCGAGATGGAATGATCATTAGTGCTCTTCAGATCTCACGTGCACCAGAGATACTCCTCTTTCCTAAGTATCTGGAAACTTATGACATACTTGGGGCTCCTGAAATGTTCCAAACATATGTGATCCCCAGTCATTCTGACATTCCTGGCATTCCTGAGATCCCAGGTGCTCCTGATATGCTCAATGCACCGGAGATTCCAGGTGAATCTGAGATGTTCAATCTGCCTGAGATCCCAAGTGCACCTGAGATACTTGATGCTGCTGAGATCCCAGGTGCTCCGGAAATGTTATAGCTCTTGACATCCCAGGTTGTGTTGGCAACAAACCCGTTTGATTTGTTCGAACCGAATCCCTGCCATAATGTTCGCTCAATCTTCACCAAATTGGCCCCCCAATTTCAAATGAAAATAAGTATGCAAGTTCCTGTCCGATTGGCTTGAATTTTTTTTTATCTTCTGGGTAATATCATGCGGTTCGAGATGAGAAAAATATTGGAGCCGATCGGATAAGAACTCGCATACGTCTTTTCGTTCGATATTCATTGGTTCACAACCGGTTTCTGATGAACTGGCGGAAATTTGCAAATCTCAGATCAAACTCAAATTGAATCCCTGCTAGGTTTGTTGGCCACACTAATCCCTGGTGCACCTGTGATCATCAATGCCCTTGAAGTGCTCCTGAGATGCTCAATGGACTTTAGATCCCAGGTGCTTCTGAGATACTCAATACTCCTGAGATTCCAGGTGCTCCTGAGCTGCGCAACTGTTGTGTGATCCCAGGTGATTCTGAGATACTAAACTGTTGTGAGATGCTCATGAGATGCTCTGTACTCATGACATACTCAGCCCTTGGTGGTGCTCTCAAATTCACGTGTGTACAGCCTTTTGATAAGGGTGAAATCATGATTCCATTGATATGTACATTATATACAGTGTTGGACGAAAACACGGGAGATGAGAGACAAATCTCAACTAGGTTTGGAGAGAGATGATGTGATGTTGGGCAAGCAGATAATGAGAAGCCAAGTGGAGGACATAACTTAGACAGAGAAGAGAGATTGCATGTACAGGGTTTGGCAGCAAGTGCATGAGAGGTAGTTACAAGGGTGAGTCAGTAGCTGCAGCCGGCTGCCCAGAACGAGGGCCAGGTGGAGTGTGAGTGTAATTGAGGGCCAGGTGTAGTGTGAGTGTAATTGATGCATGCTGGAAGACTCAGGTAGGTATGCCTAGCTGCAGAGAGCAATGGCCAGATGAAGTGCAAATGCAATTGATGCAAGACCTGGCTTGAGAGATGTTATCCCACAATTGCACAGCTGAGTATAGGAGATAAGTTGAATAGAGTGCAGTTGGCCTCAGCAGCGGGCTGCAGAGAGGACCACAATACACTATAAAAAAGTGATCGATTGAGTGAGCGCAGATCAGAGCGGGCTTGACTGGCAATGTGCAGAGGAGGCCATGAACACTGGTAATGCAGGATGCAACTTGAAGGGAAGATGGAGAAGATGGATGAGAACTGGAGAGCTGAAGAGAGACCAGAGATGGAAGCAAGCTCAGAGAGCTTGGATTGGTATATGAAAAACTAAGTCTTGAACTGGCAGGTTGCACCTGTCAACTTGTATAATCAACTTGGCAAGCTGTATCATCTAACCCAAACTTGAAGGTCTAATCCAAATCCGAGGCGCAATTTTGGCCAACCGAACCTCATAAGGCTTAACTCATTGACTATCAAACAGTATAGACGAGAATATAAATGCAACTTTGCAAATCAATTTCTAGTATTTTGCATACAAATCCGAACACCCAGGTCTATCTCTGTCTCTTTGCACCTCTGGAACTCTCATTAATCATCTCTCAAATTCCTTCTCCTTCCCTCTCTCAACCTTGTCCCATCCGGGATTGATGGAGGTATGTTCCCCCCTTGGGCATCGCCAGTCATCAGGCAGTTAACATTATGAGCCAGCTGGCATCTGACCATGCTCGATCAATCACTCTCATATACCATGGAACTCATCTCTGTTGCCGGCTTCAGGAACCAACTCATTGTCTAGCAATATTACATTCTCCACTTAGCTTTGTGATTGTGGAATAATATCTCTCAAGTGACAGGTCATGCACCAATTATACTTACACTTTGTCAGGTACTCGCTCTCATGGTATCGCTCTCTACAGGCAACTGCCGCAGTTGACTCTACCCCTTCCATACGCGCACCATATATGCAGTCGAACACTGTGCATTCAGCCTCTGCTCTCCATCATTGACAAGTTTTTCACTTCACTTCATGATTATTTTGAAACATCTCCAAACCCAGATCTCATACCAATGATTCGCATTGTGTCTGGCCGTCACTTGCTGCCCCTGCCTCAGAGACTGTCTCTCTCACAATCACTGCTGCTTGCCCACCTCAATCCCACAGTATATCCATCTTGTCCATCCCTATTCGAACTCCTACCAAGCCCACTTCGATTCCATCCTGTCCATGTCTCTCAAATCCTACTGGTGATCGGTATTGTTAATCTCTTCGAGCCCACTGGAAATTCATCTCATCATATCTCTCCAAGCTCACAGGAGATCTATATCGTCATCTCTCTCCAAGCCAGCTGAAGATCTATCATCTCCTTCCAAGCCCAGCCTATGTTTCCCTGAATATTAGTTCAAGTTTGTTTATAGTGTGGATAGTTGGATATCAATAGAAATTACAATTGTAAGAACTTATATTCCAATACTAGTGCCACTCTAGCACGTTGGAGATTGCGCTCAAGCACCAACGAGTTGTTCATGAACTGCAGAATCATATTCCAGTGCTCCCAGATGCTCCCAAACCTTACACTGGTGCTTCTGCAGGCTCCAGAACCATGCACATGCGCTTCCGGAGATTCCACAACCTCACACCAGCACTTTAAGACACGCCAGAACTATGTACCAGTTCTCCTGGAGGCCCCTGGAGGCTCCCGTAGGCTCTGCAGAGTGCGTAATTCACAATGAACATCCACAACCGCTGGAGGGTCCTGAAACTTCCGGGACCAGACAATTGACTTTCCTGATGTACCATTAAAAACATGATAGAAGCAACTCCTGAAGATGAAAATACAACTTGGCTAGCCTAACATATTTTATCAGGAAACAGCCCATGACCCAAACACTGACCACCCATATGTGATATTTATTAAGTCAAATAACAGGTCTTAACCACTCACCCTGACCATGTACCTACTGGATGTTGAATATCGACCACTTCTCCCAAATTTCCATACTCAAGGGCTTCAACTGCGCACTGCATACTTCATATATATATAACAGAGCCTTCCTCCCCCTGTCTTTTCTCATTATCCCACTCCTCTCCATCCTGATATCTTCTTCCTCATCCTCCTAATCACTAACACAATTTGTATCCACCTTCTTTGAACCTACACCCTGCTTTTCTGCTTGTTTGGACCCTTTGAAATCCTTTCCAACTGGTGCTGTATTCACTGCAGTCATATCCTGGCGATGTTGGATTTTGGCCTCATTGTCATGAGCAATTCTCGCTCTCTCTTCGCTGAGCTGCACCATATTCTTAGCAATATATTCAATATCTTTGCAAACATAGCGTCGATCATGAGCTGCAATTGCAGCAGTATCCTCGGCCCCAGAGCGAAAACATCTCACCATGTCCTCTGTCAATTCTTTGTCCACAAGTTTCCCCTGGGAAACCTTCCCAGCTGACCTTAGAGACAGTTGAGCATTAGAGAAGAAGGTGGTGGACAAGTGACAAGGTGTAATGCACTGCATGGGTGGCGGCAAAGGGCTCTGGGCTTTTGGGGTGATATGGTTTCAACAGCACAGAAGGGACTTTGTGGTGTATCTGTCCAAGTGATATTCCGCAATTGGTATTCAAATACTGTGTATGAATTCAGAGGCTCATTCCCAGAAGCTTCAAATGCACTCAAGCTGTTCTTCTGTGTGAATGCTGCAGGCCTAGCATGTGTTACAAGTATATTGAAAAAGCTATCAAAAGAATAACTGGACATTCCAGGGGTGTGTCTACACATGGAATTGAACCTTCTTTATGGCATTACCTCCTGTTCTGATCTATAAATCCAGCTGAATGCCAAAGCAGTGCGATAATGGACCAAAACAGCCGACATCCGACGGCTGTAAGATATGTGTGGAGTGTGCTGGCAGGCATATTGGGTGTATATGTCTTTTAAAGCAGAAATTGAAAAACTGCCATGCCTCAGGAAAATGCAAAATTACCCCAGAGCATTTATGCTAAGTCCAGGTCGCTCCCAGGGGCTCCTGGACACACCTGTACACTCCTGGACACTTCTGAAATATGGGAAGCTACTCTGGAAGCAGCCAGAGGAGATGGTGAAGTTTCAAACCATTTCTGAACTGTCAGCCAATCTCCAGGACACACCCGGAGCTTGGGCACGTACTCTGGGGTATCTTGGATATATTTGTGTATATTCAGACCCCCGTGGAGCTTAAGGCAAGTTGTTTCGAATGGTTGACAGTTTCATTGCTATTTCACCAGATGTTGGTTTGCCTGCCCTGTGATTCAGAAGTCTGAAAACTACTGCTCCCATGCTCCAAGAAGTTGAAATGATGTGATCAATATGGCTCCTGAAATCCGTGGTGCACTGGAGATACTCACAACTCTTGAGTCGCTTGAAACTTATGGCATGCGTGGGGCTCCTGATATTCTCCAAACATATGAGATCCCCAGCAATTTTGGCATTCCTAGCACTCATGAGATACCAGGTTCTCCTGAGATGCTCAATGCGTTGGAGATTCCAGGTGCGCCTGAGATTTTCAATGCACCTGACATCCCATGTGCTCCTGAGATGCTTGATGCTATTGAGATCCCAGCTGCTTCTGAGATGCTCAAAGCTCTTGAGATCACAGTTAGTGTTGGCAAATAACTGCCAGGTCTTGTGGGAATTGACAAACCGGTTTGATTTGTTTGAACCAAATCCTTTCCTGGATTTCCTCTCAAACCCCACCAACTTCAGCCCCCCATTTCAAATAACAATCAGTATGCAAGTTCTTGTCCAATCGGTTTGAATTAATTTTCATCTTGCAGGTAATTTTATGCGCTGAAATATAGGGAAACATTCGGGCTCATTGGACGAGAACTTGCTTACATCATCTCGTTCATAATTCAGTCGTTAACGAACTACTGTATGACGAACTGGCGGGTATTTGCAAATCTTGGATCAAACTCGAATCAAAAATCTGTTTGGTTAGATCTGTTATGAAATGATTATCTTTGTTGCCAACACTAATCCCAGGAGCTCCTCAGATGATCAATGCTCTTGGGATTGCAGGTGCTCCTGAGATGCTCAATGCTCTTGAGATCCCAGGTGCCCTTGAGATACTCAAAGCTCCTGAGATTCCAGGTGCTCCTGAAATGCTCAACTGTTGTGTGATCCCTGGTGATCCTCAGATACTAAACTGTTGTCAAATACTGATGAGATGCTGGGGAAGCAGACATCGAGAAGCCAAATGGAGGAATCATCTTTGATAGAACGGAGAGGCTACACATATGTCACTTGGCAGCAAGTGCATGAGAGGTAGACAGAACAGTGAGGCAGTAGCTGCACCTGGATCCACAGAGCAAGGGTCCAGTAGAGTGCGAGTGTAATTGATGCACAAAGGCAGTGTTGGTAGGTACGCCTGGCTGCATAGAGCGAGGGCCAGACGGATTGCGAGTGGAATTGATGCATTACCTGTTTTGAGAGATGTTATCCCTCAATCGCAAGCTGAGTACAGGAGGTAACTTGTATAGAGTGCAGTCTGCCTCTGAAGTGGGCTGAAGAGACGACAACGATACAGTATACGAAAGTGATCGATTGAGTAACCACACAATCTAGCTGCCTTCACTGGTGATCTGCAGAGGAGGCAATTAACTCTGGTAATGCCGGATGCACCTGCAAGGGAAGATGGAGAAGATGGATTACAACTGGAGAGCTGCAAAGAGACCAGTGGTAGAAGAAAGCTTGGAGAGCTTGGATTGGTATACAAAGAACTATGTCATGAACTGGGAGGTTGCACCTGTCATCTCGTATCATCTACTTGGCGAACTGTATCTTCCAACCGAAACTCACCGATCCAATCCAAATTGATGATCCAATTTATTTCAACCAAGGCTTATAAGGCTTAGCCCATTACCTATCAAACAGATTAGATGACAATACGAATGCAACTAACCAAATCAATTTCTACTATTTCGCATAGAAATCAAAACTCTCAGGTCCATCCGTGTCTCTCTGCAGCTTTTGAAATCTCATCCATCATCTCTCTCTTTTATTCTCATTGCCTCTCTGAACCATATCTCATCCAGGTTTTCTAGAGATAAGTTCCCCCACTGAGCATCGCCACTCATCAGGCAGTTAACATAATATGCCTGATGCCATCTGTCCTTGCTCGATGGAACACTCCCGTACACCATGGAACTCATCTCTGTAGCTGGCTTCAGCAACCAACTCCTGTTCTAGCAATAATATGTCCTCCACTTGGTTCTGCAAATGTGGAAAAACATATTTCAAGCCACAGGTGTTGCACCAATTTCACTCACACTTCGTCATTCCCTCGCTATCCTGGTATCGCTCTCTACAGGCCACTGCAGCTGCCGTCTCTCTCCCTTCTGTACCAGAACTGTATGTGCAATCAAGTACTGTGTATTCAGCCTCTGGTCTGTACCAAAGACAAGTGCTCCGCTTGGCTTCATGATCATTCATTGACATCTCCGAAGCTAGTTCTTCTACCAATCATTCCCATTGTGTCTGGCCCTCACTTGTAGCACCTGCTTCAGAGACCGTCTCTCGCACCATCACTTGTAGTTGGCCACCTAAATCCTGCTCTATATCCATCTTGTCCATCTCTGTTTGTACTCCCTCCCAGCCCACTTCAGATACAACATGTCCATCTCTCTCCAATCCTTCTGGTGATCCCTGTTGTTCATCTCCCCAAGCCCTGTCGAAAATATTATCATCATATCTCTCAATGACCTCTGCAGATCTTGATAGTCATCTCTCCCCAAGCCAGCTAAAGATCCATCATGTCACTCCAAGCCCATTGTATATACCCCTGTGTATCAGCTCAAGTGGGTTTCTAGTGTAGATAGTTGGATAACAATTGAAACTACAATTGTAAGAGCTTATCTTCCAATACTAGCGCCACTCTAGCATGATGGTAATTGCGCTCAAGCGCAAACCAGTTTTTCATGAACTCCAGAGTCATATACTAGTGCTCCCAGAGGATCCCAAACCATATACTGGTACTCCTGGATGCTACAGAATCATGCACTGGCGCTTCTGGGGGTTCCAGAACCTTATTACGGCACTCCTTGACCCACTGGAACCTTGTACCAGTGCTCCTGGAGGCTCCCGTTGGCTCTGGAGTGTGCATTATTCAAAATCAACCTCGGCAACCTCTGCAGGGTCCTGGGGCTTCTGGGACTGGACGATTGACATTGCGGCTGATGTCAAATATGATTCATATCCATCATGAACGCAAATATGCAGCGGTTGCTTAACACCAATGCAGTTAGCCTGGGTAGGAGAGCATTTTGATGATACGTACACTTGCGCTGTGAATTGTTTAAAGTTCAGTTCCACCTGTTCTAACCCTAATTGGTTGTTGGTCCAGCCTGTAGAAGACCAAGTGAAGGTAGCCTGTACTTTAGCCTGAATCCCAGCATGCCATACAAGTATATACATAGATCTACATGGGTGGTATAACCTTACAGGCTGCAGATATACCCTCAATAACAGTAACCATTGCCTGGACTCCATCCAGACTCTACTGCGGATTCCTTCTGCCACAATGGCAGATATCCGTGTCTTTCAAGGCCTGACCAACAATGAACCCGTTTTCATTTATATTGTAAATCTTTTCTGGATTAGCTGTGAGCTTCCTGATAAGTTGTCCCATCTGGAATACAGGTCAATAGTCAAAAGTAGTGAAGAATTCGAAACAAACTTGCTTTACTGATGATGTCTCTCAGGATGACATGGTCATTTGCATTCGCCCTCTGGTGATCCAGGCACTGACAAAACGTGCTAGTCACACTGGGATGTTGGTTGAGGAAGCAAGTAATCCAATGTTTACCCAATTGGCGGTGATGTTGCAGGGATAGTAGAGATAACGCAAATTCCTTGACCATCTTCCCTTGCAGTTCGTGTCCCAGGTCATCCATAGCTTCACAAAATCTTACAATCCATTTCACTTGTTTGGGAGTTAGCAGCTGCTGCTGCACAGGTACAGCACTATATGGCTGAGTGTCTCTGCGATAATTGTGCAGCATACTATAGACAATGGAGTTCATTCAGACGATGAAGCAGAATCGACATGGAGGGAGCATATGGCAGTTTAAGTACTATACAATGTTGAATATCCCAGGTGATCAAATTGTGGCAGTGGCTTGCAGAAATGACTAAAGCGTTGGAAATATAAAACATCGTACTCAGCAGTAGCATTCCTGGTTGTGAGTTACAATCGGCACTTCTCTTCCACCCTGAATCATGCCCAGCATATTTCCATTCGCACTGAGAGCCATTTGCAACACTCCTGGAGTCTTGTCAAGTAATTGTAGGGTCAAAGCATCCAAACCTGCCAGTTTGAGTCCCTACTGTACAACTGTGACGCCAAGTTGCAACATAATCACAGCGTTCAGATTCTTTAACAGTGGGTACCAGCGAGTTGGATTCAGGAGTGTCACCGACATCAATGACAGTACATGGACCTCTGGGCACATTGGTTTCACTTGCTGCTGTGGTGTCATGAATACTGAAGCTCAGTCTTGGTACAAAAAATGACTGATTTCGTATGTTTTCACTCATGGTTCGCCAGGTCAAGTTAACTAGCCACCCAAATGCTTTTGCAGCCCAGTGGTCACCCAGCCCAACATTAAGTGCAAACCCCCTTTACACAGCAAGTGCACTAGACTGAGGTGATTCTCAAAGAAATATACAAAACGAGTAATATTGTATGTTCTTGTCTGAGTTTTGCCAGGCAAGTACACTAGCAGCCCAAATGCACTCTTTGCCATGTGCATTTTGAGCCCAAGTGGACATTCAAGTCCGTATTGAACTGTAAGTGCCCAAAATTGAGGTCATTGTCTTGGATAGTGTTAGCAATGCTTCCGGGTTACCTGGCTGCGGTCTGGGTGGGGAACTAGGCTGGAGCTGCAGTCCAGGTCTGCAACTGGACCAATCCCAAAATGGTCAAAATTTCCAGTTCCAAGCTCGGAACCGTACCGGTCAACCTGAGGGTTGTACTGGGTTTAATTTGACATGCCAGGTCCTTCTTCTGGGTCCTAAAAACAGGTTCTTGTGTATTTGGCAAATGGAAAGCAGTGCACATGCATCTATAAAATGATATATTCAATTGTTCAATAACATTTCACACATTCTGCCAAAATTTTTATTGTTTACCCTTAAATATTATATTTTGATATGTTCATTACCTACAGAATTGTGATCGTACTCAAACTGAATTACATGTGATCTCCCTGAGTTATTATCAGGTATTTTATATTTAAAATGTGTCAAAAGATCTTTAAAAAATGTCATATTGAAATATAATATAAGTTCAGGGCTGTGTTTCAGCGATCGGTTTTTGCTCTGTTGATGCTCACTTTCACTCCTGTTGCCGACATGTATGGTCGCGAGCAGATTGTATAATCAATCATACGGAATGACCATAAGCTATACTTCATGAGCACACATCTTGCAATACTGATCAATAGCAATTTTCAATTTGCTGATACTGACTGTCAGAGGTAGTATGGATGCAATATGACGAACTGTGTCATCAATAACAGCTGCCAACACCTTGAAAACATGAACCAAAATTTTATCATCCCCCTCTCTAACTGCAGACCCCCTGGGCTGCTATATACGTACATAAAAGCCAAAGAATCCACGAGAAGTATATGAACCAGTTGCACACGTCTCTGTACGACTTGATCAGTCCCACAACTGATCGGTGCCATGACGGACATCCTCACGGCGGATTCGGTGTACAGGGACACTCCACCTCCAGTGGTAGGTGGTATAAACCCGGGCCGACGCCATTTACACAGGCTCAAATCGATAAGAACAGAAAACCATAAAGCACGTCCAACTTGAACCTCAATCTGAAATTCCCAAATCCACTTTAATGTCCACCAATCACCGTTGAGGCTTATTTGGATACTTCCAATGACACTCGTCAACCAGCTCCTGAGCGTTTTCTAGGTTTTCGGCTGGTTCCCAGCTGGTGCGGATATAACTGTAGCTGGTCCAGTGTACAAGGTAGTGCAGTGTGGGGTGGTGCCGCTTAGAGTCGAGTATTCAATCGACTATCCATTTGTCAGAGTCAACGATTGTTTGTTGCGGATCAGACGGCGGCTGGCCGACTGTTGGAAGTGTATAGCGGTCGATCAAAGAGACATGAAAGACAATGTGCTTCAGAATCGTATGCGGAAGGTCTAATTTGTAAGCATTCTTATTGATGACCTTACTTACCATGTACGGTCCTGTCCGTTTGTGATCCAACTTCTTAGACGGCCTTGTCGTTCGGAAGTGACGCATTGAACCCCAGACCTGATCTCCAACCTCTAAAACAACCTCTTTGCCACCGGCGTATTTCGTCTGACGCGCTTGAGCCTCCTGCACGTTCTCATGGAGAGTTCGGTGTGTTTTGTCCAAGCTGTGGAACGATCTACCGTGTATATAAAGTGCGGCTCCGTGCTCGGCTACAACTCGGCTAAAGTGCACGGTCAAGGTTACCTGTGCGTCGTTAGCTAGTCAATTAAGCAACCTTCTTGCGACCCCGCAATTGATAGCATCTTCCCAAAAGCTCATCTCTTTTCTCTCTTCTTGATCATACTACGCTCGGCAGCTCTTAATTGGCTATATCGCGAATGAGAGGTACGCCAGAAGGTTCGCTGGGCGTTTGTTGAAGAAACTTGACACCACGAACATTCCGCGCTTATGAACACACAACAAAGCGACGTTCATCCCGCGCCTACTTGCAAACAAACGATTGAAAGACAAACAAATGATTGAATTACGAGTCCTACAACATCAAGCTTTTTGCTAAATATTCCGGTCGGCCGGCGTTGTGTTCCGGCCTTGATGGGCGTAACCTTACAAAGTTAGTAAGAACTTCACTAATCAGAGAAATGGAAGGCGAAGGTTTCGACTGGTCTGTTCCGGGAGCCGACAATGATGATGGCCTGATCCATTGTTTTCAAGGAGCTGCTCGTACACCCCAGATGCAGCTACTGCCGATGTTACGGCTATTAGTCGCCAAGGAATAACCGACTTCTTTGCCACAATCTACCATTTCTACACCGCGCAAACCAACGATCTCCGACATTTTACCGATCATGTACTTTCCCTTGAGACCCAGCTTCTCAACGTCATCACCGCGCGAGATGACGCATTGATAGAGTTGGAATCTTGGTGCGGTCGATTCGATCTGATGATGCAAATGATGCCTCGTCTTGGTGTCGGGGCATCAATAGCGGCAGATGCAGGGCTCTTTCTAAATCCACCTTAAATAGCATCAGCCTCCACTGTTAACCGGTGACCTCAAGTTGGAGACTGTTAATCTATTCCTTCGCACTGTCGATCATTGGGTTCACTAAGGAGGCACGGCAATGGGTACCATGGAGTCGGATAAGCGCATCCATTCGGCCTGGCGGTTCATGGACCCAGAGGTATACAGTTGGTTCGCGCATTGGATCCATCAGCAAGGTGTCACGATCATCCCTCCTGCAAACCACTCATATGCACCAGTGATGTGGCCGCTCTTCAAATCCGCTTTTCGGCATCTGTTCGTCCGAGAAGTCACCATTACCGCAGTTCGATGGGAGATCCGCGCGCTACGTTGCTCCAAACGAGATGTCGCGTACTTCAACAAGGGATTCTCCAAACTTATCCACATGTTGCAAAAGAGACTACTATCACATGCAAGGATCCCCTGTACGACGACTACTGCTCCAAGCTACCTTTGGGAATGCAGATCAGATCATCGCCTCAGCCGCATGCAAAAGAAACTCCAGCCAGAGACGCCTTTCACGTTGGCCGATGCCATGGAGATGGTTGGCGAATTTCAGAACATACAACTTTGCATCCGGCTATCGCGGCTACGCCAATCAGTTTCGCCCCATCCAACACCGCTACTGTTCCAACGTCTACTGGTTCTGAGCCGATGGACCTCACTGTAGCTAACACCAATACCAAGTGCTACCGCTGTAGCGGTTCGGACATGAGGCACGCGATTGTGCAACTCCAGACACGCGTGGGCGAGGCCAAGCTTCCGTGCCAGAGGTGGCGGAACCGTGGTAGACGGATGGAGGTCGTGATCGCAATGATAATCGTCGGGGGCCAGGGAGGTTCAACCAGGTCTACAACCGGAACATCAATAACATTCAGACCACCGGGGAGGCATAATCACGAACGACGATGGTGATGACTCGGCGCGGAGCAGGAGACTGTTGAGGGGAGGAGGCCCAGGAAACGACAATTGGGAGTAGTGATAGAACGTCCTACTACCCAGACAGTTATTGGAAAAGCTAAGGAAACGGAGGAAATAGGACAGGCAAAGAGAAGTGCATACGGCATGCAAAATTGTACTTGAGCAGCCTGACACATAATGAGATATCTGATTCTCCACCTGACTCTGACATCAGTTCACCTAACTCTGACTTACTACGTTTTAACGCTTCCGTTTCAACCTCAATAACAAAATTCGTTCAGCATATTCCTATTTGATTGCGGCGCCTCCCATCGTTACGTTGATACCACTTACGCCGATTTCTTAGGTCTAAAACGTCGACATTGCGGGCGCATGAGAAGTCTCTGTCGCAGGGGAAGAGAGGCAGAGGAAGATAGATGGCAAGTTGGCTCAATGCGTCAATAAGAGGCGTAGCTGGCAATCGGGTTGACATTTCTGGTTGGTACACGGTTTTGACTTGGGAGGCATCTATGATCTAATTGTCGGTAAAGACTGGATGGCAGTCAATTTACACCTCATCGACCATAAAATAATACTCTACACATGCTGGAGCCTGATTGGACTGTCTTACAACAAGGCTCGCGCCTTCCTTCAACAATCATCACAACATCGCTTGCAGGCCTCCAACCTGACCAAGAGACTGAGAGAAGTTCTGCGCACTGCAGAACAGTGGCCCGTGATCGGCAATGAATATGGTGTCCGCGTCCTTCGTTGCCAAGTGCAAGTCATCAGGATCTTATAGCAACATCCGGGAACGCGTCGACAAAATCATGGAGGAGGAGAGGAGCCTACTCCACACAAGCCCGCAGACCTCGAAACATGGCGTACAGTTAGGAAGGCATTTGCAGATCTCTTCGAACGCCAACGGAGTTCCTGCAGCTCGAGACATGACTTCCGCATAGATACTGATCCGGCAGCAAAGCCACCTCACCGCCAGCCATATCGGATGTCAGACTCGGAACGCGCGGAATTCGAAATCCAAATTGCCAAGTTACTTGCCAATGGCTGGGTTACTGAGAGCCAATCACGATTCGCAGCCCCAGTTATTTTTGTTAAGATACCAAACGGCTCTGGACTTCGGATTTGTGTCGATTACAGGGGCCTAAATTCAATCACAACCAAAGACCGGTACCTACTGCTGTAAATAGAATATCAGATCGATCGGTTGCACGGCTCCAGGGTGTTTAGGATGCTCGACCTAGCCAGTGGTTACCATCAGTCGCGCATACATCCGGATGACAGGCATAAAACGGCTTTTGTTGCTCCAGATGGGTTCTACGAGTGGACAGTAATTCCGCTTGGGCTGGCCAACGCGCTGTCAGCGTTCATGTGCATTATGCATCGAATCTTGGGCTCATATAGGACGTTTACCATTGTTTACCTAGATGACATTCTAATTTTCTCTCGCAATCTTGATGCACATGAGCTGCACGTTGAAGCTAGCTTGCGGGCAATCAGAGCAGCGCATCTCCGGATGAACGAGCGATAGTGCGTTTTTGGAGCCACGGAAACTTCGTTCGTCGGTTTCAAGGTCAACTCGAATGGGATTCACACGGAGGATAAGAAGATTGTGGCCATGAGTGACTGGCCGGTGCCGTTGACTACAACCGAGCTTCGATCATTCCTGGGGTTGGCTGGCTAGTATAAGAAATTAATACACCAATTCACGCACCGGACCACGGAGCTATACACGTTGACAACCGAATAACGTGTGGTTCGGTGGCTGAGGAAACATCAGGCACAATTTGACGATATTCGGAGGGCTTTATCGTCTCCTCTGGTGCTGGCACTACGTGATCCTGAGTGCGACTATATTTTGCGCACTGATGCGTTAGACGTGGCGATTGGAGGTGTTTTGGCTCAACAGCAACCCTGGGGAAGCGAGGTCCGGCTGGTGGAGCGCCCGCTGGGCTTCTTCTCTCGAAAACAACACGACGTCAAGATGCGGTATGCAGCGTATGACCGCGAGTTATTGGCTATCCACCACAACTTAACCCACTGGGAGCCATACCTTGGCAATCGACACACGTCAGTATATACAGATCACTCATTGCTACAGCATATCCTAGGCCAGAAGAAGCTTTCCAGTAGCCAATGGCGACACCTGGATGAACTGCAGCAGGTTGACTGTTCGATCAAATACTTCCCTGGAGCGGCCAACCTGGTGGCGGATGCATTGAGCAGAATCCATCATCCAGCCTCGGCAACCCCTGTAGCCACCATCAGTATAAACACCATGGATCTTCAAATCATCAGTGCACAGGAATGGAAGCAAGAGGTGCGTGAATTACTGGTTGAAGATGCATATTTCAGTCCAATTGCCGATGGCCTCCGCAAGGAAGCCGAAATAACCGACAAGGCCGATAATGAGACAACTTGGCGTTTTAAAAACAAGCACCATCGGAAAAACATCATGTGGGCCAGGCTATTTATGCTTGACCATGGCAATCTTTTTCGCAGGGACACTGGAACACTCTGCATTCCATCGGACATGCGGAGCAACATCATCTCAGAAGCTCACGACTCTCCACTGGGTGGCGGCCACCAAGGAGCACAACAAATGGCGGCAACCATCGCATCACGGTTCTATTGGCCTCAGCTGACTCAATCAGTACGGGTATGGGTTCGGGGTTGCGACGTATGCCACTGTGTGAAACACTCCAATCAACTGCCCTACGGCTTACTGCAACCGCTGCCGATTCCGGAGACACGGGCCTCAAGGGTCAATGTGGACTTTATTACGAAACTGCCAGCTACAGTTAAGGAGGGCTACAATGCATAATCACGATCGTCGATCCGCTAACCAAGAGAGTGTGGTGGACAGCAGCAAAGGAAAAAGATTTAACTGCAGAAGCGTTCGCCAAAGATTTTATTGACTTATGGGTACAAAATGGAAGAATCCCGGACAACATCATCTCTGATCAGGATATGCGATTTATGTCACATTTCTGGGGTTCCCTAACGGCCCAGTTGGGAATTAAATGCCGCCACAGTACCGCCTATCATCCCCAGACTGACGGCCAAGCAGAGAACCTGAACGCAGTCGTCGAACGTTACCTTAAGTCATACGTAGCTCAGCACCCAATATGAGTGGGATTGTCTTCTTCCTCTGGCCGAATTTACGTACAACGCAGCATACCATAAGTCACTTAAGACGTCTCCGTTTCGGGCCGATATTGGATTCATGCGAAGAATGCCAATTGACCTGCTCGTACCAACTCCAAGCCCCGACCAGTTAAAAGTCAGCTTGGAAGCCGACGAATTTGCCGAGCAGATGATGTCTGACCTCCGCATTCAGAGAGAGCGGCTGGAGGAAGCGCAGACAAAGATGATTATGGAGGCCAATAAGTCTCGCCGCCTGCACGACTTCAAGGTGGAAGACTCAGTTTTTTCTCGATACCACACTCCTCCTGGTTGGCTATGCAAATCTCACCAAATCAGAGTCTTCAAATCTTAACTCCAGGAAATTTCAACAGAAATTCTGCGGCCCGTTTTGCATCTCTGAAGCTATCGGTACCAATGCCTTCAGGTTGGATACACCTGCTCACTGGAAAATACGTAATGTCTACAATGTATTCGGTGTGAAACGAAACCCTGTGGATTACAGCCGACAATATTCACCACCCCCGCCATTATGGAAGATGACCGATCAGGATCCCGAATACAAAGTGGAAGCAATCTGCGAGCATCAGGACTCTTTGGCCAAAACCTTACAGTACAAGGTGAAGTGGCTTGGATACCCCGAACCAGATTGGCAGCCATTGGTTAACCTGAGATGCGGCTGCAAAGAGTTACTGCGGCAGTACCATCAAGAGAAGGGTCTTGTGGTCTATAAGTGGATGCAGGAAGGTTAAGGATGAGTTTTCAATGGTAGGAAGGTTAAGGATGGCTTTTGATTGGTTTGTAGTGGGTTTTTGCCTACGAGGGGTTTTTAGGAATGCGCCAGAGTTTTTCTTTTTCGGAATGTTCTTTTAGAGCAGGCACTGGTTTTTTTGAGTTGGGGATAGTTGTGGGAGGATCAGCCGTGTTTATAAGGTATGGCTCCGTGCTCGGCTACGACTCGGCTAAAGTACACCGTCCAGGTTACCTGTGCGTCGCTAGCTAGTCAATGAAGCAACCTTGTTGCGACCCCTCACAAGCTGGCTGCCATGGTGTCTGTCTGGATCTCCGACATCAGGTTGGATGGTTGCTTTGGAGTCTTGAACTGCATCACCGGGAGGTAGTGGTAATGAGCACAAAAAGGAGTCATTCTCGTAGACGCGTATATCACGTCATTATAAGCGAACTCAGCTAGCGGCAAAAGTTCAACCCAATTGTCCTGCTCATAGTTGCAGAATACCTGGAGATACTGCTCCATCGTCTGATTCTGAAGCTCCGTCTGCGCGTCCGTCTGTGGGTGGACAGCTGTAGAGAGCCGGTGGTTAGTGCTCAAATGGGAACATACGCTCATCCATACTCAGCTAGTAAACTGGGGGCCTCGGTCCATGACGATGTTGTCAGGTATGCTGGGCTTGCAAATGTTGCGCTCAAAGCAGAGTCTCATCAATTCTGGTGAATCTATAACCTTCTGCCATGGTAAGTAGCTCGCTATCTTTGACAGTCGGTCCACAAAAACGAGAATTCCAGTGAAGCCATAAGCAGTCGATTCCGGTAAATCCCTGACGAAGTCCACGGTGACACCTTCCCTGGGCCGTGACGGTATCTCCAAAGGCATATTGACTGCGTGCCTTCCATGACTGGGTGCCATAATCCGGTGGCATACTTCGCCGCCGTTATGATACTTTTGTATGTACACATCCATTGTGGGCCAATAGAAATCCCGAGATACCGGCTCAGTAGTCTTAAGAGCCCTAAAGTGACCGGACTCAGGGTTGTGATGGAATAGATTCATCACTTTTCTGTGGAAAGAGTCAACCGCAGAAACGTATATCCTCCCATTGTAACTCACAGCTCCCGCAACGACTTTCCATCGGTTCTCCTCTCCAGCGGTATCTGTACCGTCTGCAATTCGTCGGTCAACTAGCTTCGCTGAAACATCGACAGCCAAAGAGTCGGAAGCCTGAGCCGTGATGATTGCTGGCATTAGATCGTCGTATGGATCAACTGACATGGTTGCCAATAGTCATGCCACAGGCCTTTCGTAGCCGATCTTGTAGTAGGGCCGTCTAGACAGTCTGTCGGCAGGTTCTCGATGCCATCCAGGTGGTCAATGACGAAGTCGTAAGCCGAAAGTTAATCCTACTCCCTGGCTTGTCTTCTGGAGAGTACTTTGGATGTCTGGAAGTATTCAAAATTCTTGTGGTCACACCGAATTAAGATCTTGTGATTGGCGCCATCGAGGTAATGCCGCCACTGCTTTAGTGTTTCCACGATAGCCAATAACTCTCGGTCGTAAGTATCATAATTTCGTTCGGCTGGTGAGCACTTCCGGGAGTAGAAAATGACTGGCCAGAGAACTCCAAAACCATCATAATGATTGAGAATGCCTGTACTCAAGGATCCGCTCGCATCCGTCACCATAACGA
The DNA here is from genome assembly GCA_015178995.1 of Trichophaea hybrida. Lineage (NCBI taxonomy): Eukaryota > Fungi > Ascomycota > Pezizomycetes > Pezizales > Pyronemataceae > Trichophaea > Trichophaea hybrida. Next base: position 66,965 of record WHVE01000336.1, on the reverse strand, counting down.
TTGGCTAGGCCGGATCAAAATGTTGGAGGATCGGTGCCTCGGTAAAGACCTTCTTTAGTTTCCGAAAAGCCAACTCGGCATCTCGAGTCAATTTCCACTTGCCTAAGCCTTCAGGTTTCTTGCCCCCTGGTTTTGGGGCATAAGATGTCTCAGATTTCTTGAGTAATTCCGTCAGCGGAAGGGTCACCTTGGCATATTTCCAGATGAATCTTCGGTAGAAGTTTGTGAACCCAAGAAGTACCTGGACATCTCTAACTAATTTCGGTATCAGCCAGCCATCGATTGTAGATATCTGGTCCGATTCCATGACGACTCCGTCAGGAGTGATGACAAACCTTCGAAAGCCGACCTCCGTTACTCCGAATCGGCACTTCCCAGCGTTGCAATAGAGGCCGAATTCCTGCAGTTGCTGCAGCACTTGGCTCACATGCTCTTCATGCTCCTCATCCTCCTCCTTGTTTGTCAAATAGACAAGTATGTTATTCAGGTAGCATACGGCGAAGTCGTCAATGTAAGGCCGCAGACACTCATCGAAATCAGACTGAAATGTAGCCAGTGCATTTGTCCAATCGAATGGCATGACCCAATATTCGAATTGGCCGTAACGCGTTTGAACAGCCGTCTTGTATTCATCGCCATGTTTGATCCATATAAGGTTATAAACACCGCGGATGACCAGCTTCGTGAATATCATGGCCTGACACACACGGTGAAGCATGTCTGTGATTAACTGAAGGGGATACGAATTCATCACTGTCGCTAAATTGAGCACGCGGTAATCGACACGAAGTCTGAGACCACCATCCTTCTGTTTTGCAATGAGAATCGGCGCCGCAGCCGGTGATGATGACTGCTGAATATACCCAGTGGCTAGATTTGCCTTGATGTAAGCCATTAATGTCGTCAATTCGTACTCCAATGAATTGTAAATCCGCCCATATGGGAAATTATAGCCGGGCTCCAAATTGATAGCATGGTCGATTGACCGATGCAGCGGAAGTGTCTCCGCCTTCGCTATACTGAAAACGTCCACAAAATCTCCGTATTTAGCCGGGCTATGTTATCCATCATCTGTAGGCATCATTGGTGTGGCAGCTCCATCTGTTCTCTTTAGCTGTATGTTCTAAAATTTGGAATGGAGCGAAAGAAGGAATATCCAGGAGGCCGGATCCAACGTTTCGCCACAATAGGGCCAAGCCGTGCCGTCGGGTACCTCCCTTCGTTTCTCAGTGAGCCGGTAGCAGTCATTCATGGTTCCCATATGGACACTCTTCTGCCGCAACTACTACCGCTGCTCCCTGCTCCCCCATCCTGCGCCTGGGGCCAATCTCACCTCCTTCGGCGATGCCTTCCACAGTCGCTCCCAGCAGCCCTGTACTGTCCCCCACTCTTAGGGACAATGTCCTGACGACCTCCTCCCGGGCCAATATATCGTGGAAGGCAGTAGCTTCAAGTATTTGAATATCTGCAGTACAGCCTCCATCGGAACACGCCTCATCACTAGCCGTAGATCCTGGTGCGTTCCCGGGGCATTCCAGTCGGTCTGCCCCGTCCACTGCCACCACTTCCGCTCCCCCTGGGGTTCGCAAAGCCAAAAGCCGACAGCCTTGCCAATCGACGTCAGGATTACTGGACCGGAACCAAGGCAACCCCAAAACCAAGTCGTAAGCCCGCATGGGCACAACTAGCACCTCCGATTCCTGAACCGGTAATAAGTGCTCCAAATATTGAACTGTGATTGCCGTTTTTAGACTGTCGCTCGTGTGAGCCATCACCTGACCATTATGGCCCAGAGTCCTGACGAATGCCGGTTAATCCGGTAAACCGAGCCGTTTGATTAATTTCAGTGACATAAAGATGCTCGTCGCACCGCAATCGATAAGTGCTCGCATGTGTTGCATCTCCCCACTTTCATCTCATGGAAGATCCGTATGGACAATATACGACATATCCGGTCTGGCCGTGCTGCGTATTTACTGCCTTGACATGAGAGCTTTTGGGCTCTCCAATACCTCCCTCGTCTTCTAAGCGATCCGATGTGGTTGTATGCTATCCATCGTGGCCATCAATACCTGCGTTTCTACCCTCTTTAAACGCAATTCCTCATTGTCAAACCACTCCCGTCGGGCCAGGTACCGGGAGAGGCTTATAAGTTTCTCGACTGTTGGTGATTGAAGGACTTCTGCCGTTTCACTTGGTGACCTCCGCTTCCATTTCCGCTTTGTGGTTGTCTTTGATCCTGCTGCAGTGGGTTACCTCCTCAATGATATTTCGGGCAGAAACTCGCCTTGTGATTTGGGGTTCCGCAGCCTGAACATTTGGCGTTGGATTGTCGCCTTTCAAAGACCTCCATCGAAACCCATGGTGCTGCCAGTAAGCCTGACGATTGTCCACCGCCGCCTGATTTGCCATATTTGTTCAATCCAGATTGGCCGGATTCTTCGCAGGTGGTGTTTGATGGGTCTGAGATGGATGGCCGGTAGACTCGTTTGCCGCCTTTATGGGGCGTGTCTATCGGCTACTTTTGCTGCTGAGACTGCTGCTGCAGCTGTGGCTTCTGGCTGTCGACGTGTGTGATATCCAACGCTGCCGCCTTGTCGAAAAGTCTGTCCATGGTGTCGAACCTTCCACAGGTAGGTGTCATTGGGCCGACTGTGTTTTTGAGAGAGTTCTGGAGGCCTGCCCAGTCGATGTCGTATACAACCTCTTCGTGCTTCTGTAGGTTCCAACTGGCCTGCCTCCAATTAGCTTTCAATCGGTTCGCATAGGCTCAAACCGGTTCTTGTGGCAATTGTGAGAATTCCTGCATAAGCCTGATGACCGCGGTCCGATGTCTGTCCTTATCTCCATAGACCATGGTCATCTTCTATTGGAAGAGGTCGAAATCTTGCAGGCATGCGTCAGATTCCGCGGACAAGTCGACAGCCCATTCCAAAGGGTCCATCATTTCTGTCTGTCTCTGCACTGGGTTTTGGTGAGTGCTCCAGGAATCCTCACGTGAGATCGTATATTTGACATGGTCGTGTCCACCGCGTGCGAATAGGTGGACATGGAATTGAAATTCGAAACGTAACGCGTCGAGGAACTGATCCAGCTCCTTTGCACCACTGCAATACCAAATGGGGTCAACCATGTTGTAAATGTGCTGTGTTGGGCCGATAGTGCTTGGTTCAGCGCGTTCAGTTCATTCGGCACGCTCGGCAGCCCATTGTTCTTGTTCAGCGGCCATTCGCAATCGTTCCGCTTCCATCCATTCGCCCTCGACTTTCCATTTGGCTTTCTATTGGACATGGTGTTCATGTAGCATCTCGAGCATCAAATGGTTTTGAGCCACCACATCTTGACAATCCTCATTAGAAATTCGGCAGTGGAGATCACCGGTGTCATCGCCATCTCCATTGCCTTGACATTCGAAGAGGTTGACCCCATCCTCATCGTCATCCTCATAGTTGTCAATCTCTGCTTCAGGTAAAATAATCGCAGATGCACATTCGGCTGCCGATGCTGCTGCCTGCAAGGTGTCATCGGTCTCGCTCCTGTCGTTGATGCGCAGCTGTATTATAGTAAACTTTTGCGGAGGCATGATTCGAGTTTGTTTGTTGTTATGATGACAGGTTTGAAAATGGGGTAAAACACAAAATCCAGTAAATGAAACTTATCAAATAGATGAAAGTGTTAATAGTGTAAGACCGTACCTCCGTGTATGGTCTTGTATAAGGATGTAGGAGTAGATACGGTTGCAAACACGGAATTGTGAATATAGTAGAATAGTAACTTAGTGAGATTATCACTCGAGTGCAATTGCACTCCTGCGATGTAACTATGTACTGGGCGGTTACCCGGCCGCCGCCATTGCAAGTAATATGGATCAATCGTGATTTGAATTGTCCAAGCTTAGTTGCTCAAGTGCATTAGTAAAAATCGATTTGTTTGTTAATGTTATACCCAGTGTAATACCTTCGGAGCCGGTACACACACGGTCACCTGCAATGTGGCCGATTGAGATCTCATCGGCTGACTCTCGTCTCAGAGAGCAGAGCGAAGCCAGACAAAACACCGCGCCATATAGCGCAGCTACTCTCCACCAGACGAATATAGAGAACACACTGCTCTGATTCAAGAAGGTTAAAAATGAATCGCTCCAAAGAGGGAAGCTACTCTCTACCAAACGAGGCTACCGCTCCAAAGAGTAAAGCTAGAGGATGCACTGCACCAAAAAACAAAAGCTAGTGAAAGCACCACTTCGAGTAAGCGATTCTACTCTGTGCTGGACGAAGCTGCAGCATTCACCGGCCCGATCAGTGAAGTCACTCTCTACCGAATCTAGAGAATGCACCGTGCCGAACAATATAGCTACTCTCTAATCACCAAAGACTCTTTGCCTGGATGTAGTTAGAAAGAAATGATTCCACTGGTCCGAAGGCAGAAGCCGCGGGGCGGATGTCATATAGGATACCAATGGTCTGAGTATAATTTAATGATGGTAAAGACGATACAAGGATGAGGTGATGGAGGCCTGTGGTAGTTGCAAGGGCAATTGGGTTGGCGGTTAGGTATCGGTGCTCCAGACACATGCGTAGTAAGAAGCAATTGTTAGAATGCGCAAGATAAGGATTAAAGACCTCGGAGTTCTTTGAGGGAAGAAAGGCATAATCATCACAAATCAACCTTCTTAGCGAGGAGAACCAGCCTGATCAATATATCCATGTAGAAAGCCTATTGTTGTCACTCCGAACCATTTAGTGATTTCCACATGCCAAGTGAAGTTTCCAACCTACCTCTGAAGCAGTCCTGAATTAGGTACGAATACTGCTTTGATCGGGTGAACCTGGTATGACACTCCTGGCATAACATTATATCGTTAGCAAAGAAACGCTTCCACGGAAGCCATTCTTGTCTACCCACTTTTATATACGTCAAATGATCTCGATGCCATCATTGTCTGCAGACATTTCCTCATTATCATCTGAATCAGTACCCTCTTTGTTTTTATACCAATATCCATCTACTTTGTTCCAGTAATCACCACACTCGTTGCATACCTCCCAACATCCAGACTACGAGCCATCGAAAGCGCAACAGTTGAAGCTACAGCTAGTTAGCTCATGTACCTATCGAACAGATGCTTTCTGTTACTACGATACTTGCCAGATGTGGAGCTGGATCGGATACCCAGCTGGAAAAAGTCTTCACTGTGGTAAGGACAGAAATTGGTTTGATTGTATCCAGCGATAAGGATATGCAGGTGATGAAATAACCACCCATTATGTAGAATGATATTCCGGACTGGATTATTTAGCAATGCGATGCAATCAATGGAGAGTTAGGACAAATGGACGACCTGATTCAGGAAGCAAGGGAGAAGAATTTCGGGATACGAACGGGCCTCCCAGAATTGGCCTGAGCTTACAACGGGCTCATCATTCGGCACAACGAGATATACAATGCTATTTGCCAGCAAATGGACAGGATGGACAGGGCTCAATTTTCGAAGCACTCCGATATAGTTATCCTATCCCAAGAATCAGCGGCACCTGTCCAAGCAGCCAGTACTGTTGGAAAGACCCAAATCACTCAATACTATGAAGAGCTACAATTTTTGCTCAGTGTGTACATTCAACATTATCGAAACGCTTTAAACACCCTCTCAACCATGGTTGATAATGGGGAACGATCCCAATAACATCTAGCCCTCCAAGTGCACCTTCAATCTCAAGAACTCGCCACCATACAGTTGAAAGAAAAACATAATAGCGAGAAAGTTTCTGGAATATATACCAAAGCACGAGCAGAGTCAAAGAAGTTGCCAGATACACAGAAGAAAGCACAGAAAAAGGCGGATAATGCAGACAGGGAAAGTAAGGCATCCGAGTGAAAGATGATAAAAGATTTCCATTGGAAATTCACAGAATTCACTAATCATTGCAAACAAAGCTCTCGGATGAAAGAATGAAGAAATCAGTTTGCTCCCTGGTTAGGTCTGTATTGACACAAATTGAAGGAGGTACCAAGCCTGATGGCGAGGGATTCCGTGTTCAATATGCAGTTAAGGATGGTGCTGGAATTTGGATCAGTGATGCTATAACTCTGGTGCCCGAGGGCAACGGGGACAGCGCAGATGGCGTTCGAGGAGGTCAACCAAGTGTCTCTGTGTGTTCCAGCTCCAGCTTGAGTTGCTCAATCTCCTCTGACTGTGGGCAAGATAATCATCCGCCACACCCATCTCCAGAAAGAATGAACTACAGTGAACAAACTTCGATACCGCCAGTTCCTCGGAAAGCGCTTCGGCATCCACCATGATCACCGAACCCAGGCTGGAAGCAACGGATTGGGCTTTCCGGGACATTCAAAAGCGATCCGCCAGACAGAACAGAGTCCTATCGCCAATGGATTTGTGGGGTGGAGAGATATCATAAGTACTTCAAGGACATTTATTTTGACGATGACGATACAATCATTGTTGTTGTAAGTATCTTGCAGGAACAGGCACCGGTTTGGTACAACAATCGCGAGGACCAAATGATAAAACATTTTCAAGTCGATACCTGGGCAGCATTGGTTATCAGTATGGAGGAGCAATTCATCAACATGGAGGAGGAAAAGGAAAACAGCCGAAAAATGACGGATTTGCAGTACAACAGAGACATTCAAGAATACGTCGTTAGGACGGAAGCCTTGAACTACCAAGTGTGCTATCGCGAATTGCATTGTGAGACACTCTGCACAGCGGTTTGAATGAGGACATCAATGATTGGTGATCCTGTTCAAAGTTTACACCGAATAATGATAGAGAATACGAATTGCTGCTTCGACAAGTCGGTCTCACTTATCAGAGACACCTGCAAGAAAAGAACAAGCACAATCACAATGAGCACAAGCCCAAAGATAAGACGGACAATAAGAGGATATGTGATGTTGATTGTGTTGATAAGGGGAATCAAGGAAAGAAGAATCCTGAAAAGGGTTAGGACACCAAGAAACCTCGAACTGAGAAGAACGGTTCTAAGCCTGTCAACACGGACAAGGACAAAGCCCTGAAAGGCATTTGGGAATCTTTGTTGGAAGCAAGAGCCAAGCATAACAAATGTAAATACTGCAGTTCTTCGGAGCATCGATGGGTCTTCTGCAACAATGCTATCAAAGTTTGGTCTAGTAAAAAAACGCGAAAGCCTAAGGTGGAAACATCAACGCCAGAGATAACCACCTGTTCTTCCAAGGTCAAGCCCAGGAGTCTGGCTGATCGTATTACGAAACCGCCAGCAGCAGCCTCTAGCTCTCGACTGCTATATGAGGTTGACTCCAATAGTAATGGTATGGAGATTTACTACTGAAACAAGTTTTTTGTATCTTTTCTTTGTTATATGAGATTGCCATCTTTCTTATGTTATTTCCAGGTACAAACACCTCAATGTTTTGTATTTAGGGATTCAGATATTTCTTTTGGGTTTTCTTGCCAGTGTGGGCATTGGTATTGCGTATGGAATTTGCGATTAATAAATCTTTCGTTTCTGCTGTTTAAGTAAAGCTGCCTGAGGATGAGTTCAGTACTCGAAATATGCAGGTCATATAGCATGCAGGCGTGGCAAGCAATTTCCATCGAACCTGACTTCAACCACAAATTGACGAATCTTCGTTACCACGACCCGTTGCGACTGGATCTATGTCGAAACACAGTAGATCATGGTTTCCACTCCAAAATATTGAATACGCAAGGCTGCGGCCAACGCACCACAACCTGTACCAAAGAAACCAAAACTACAACTGCCTCCGGAACCGAAATCAGTTAAAAGACCTACTGTACCCATGTTCACCTGGTTTCGAGACAAGACGAATGTCCCTGTCAGTGTTCTCTTGGATACTGGGTGCGATACACCTATCATGTCGAAGCAGTGGGCGGATGCACATGGTGTTCCATTAGTGACTCGAACAGAACCAAAGATAGTCAAAAACCTCAATGGAGAAACAGTAGATGCAGCGGGTTGGCAGTACACCTTCCCCGTTACTCTACGGTATGGATCCCATTTTACCAAAGTGAACTGCGAAATTGGTCCAATGGAGGATGCGTCCGAAATTATGGTACCTTACTGGTAGATCATCAAGAATAGAGCACTGAGCGGAGATACAGAAGTCCATGATAAGCTCCAGTTTATGTCGAAACACTGCCACCAGCATTGCACCAAGGCAGCAGTATCTTCATTCTCAATTGAATATGACGATTGCATTTTGAAGTTTAGAACTGACCCTCTATGGATCGGAGTTATTGGTTCAATGCATGTCAGTGCGGGGCATGAAATTGAGGACGATTGGGTAGAGCGAATTCAATCGCAGTATAAAATCATTCAAATGATATGCTATCGACAAACTGCCAATGCTCTTCCGCCACATTGATCCTATGATCATGCCATTCACTTAGAGGATGGGGAACAACCTGCATGGGGTCCAATCTATGCACTCTCAGAGAACAGGGTTTCGGTCCTTAAAGATAATTTTAACAAAATGCTAGATACTGGAAAGATTCATCCAAGCAAGTCACCGGCTGTTGCACCCATACTCTTCATTCCAAAGCCACACCCATGAGGCTTGCAGTGGTGTGTGGATTACAGAGATCTTAATCAAGTGACTATTATGAACCAATATTGATTGCTGCTTATGAATGAACATAGAGACAAGGTTGCTGGTTCGAGGATTTTCACAAAGATTGATTTGAAGGCAGGATTGAACCTCATTCGAATCAAAGCTGGAGACGAATGGAAAACAGCATTTCAAACGAAATATGGACATTATAAATTCTTGGTTGTGCCCTTCAGATTGGCGACTGCGCTAGCTACATTCCAGGATATGATGAACTAGCTCTTGTGAGATCTAATCGATTATGGAGTGCTAGTATATCTGGATGATATCCTCATCTATTCAGAACATGAAGAGGAGAATCTGTGATTGACAAGAGAAGATTTTCATTGATTACAGGAAACCAACTTGGATATCGAACCCGATAAGTGCGAATGGCATCAGATGCAAGTTGATGTCGTTGGGTACATCATATCGGGAGATGGTGTCAGCCTATCCGAAGACAAGATTGACATTATTTTCAAATGGGAGATTCCGGAGTCTGTCATGGACATCCGTACTTTCCTCAGGATCACCAACTTCCATACTCGCATCATCAAAGGATTTTCACAGATATGCCATCACTTAACGGAGCTAACCACGAAAACCTATGGAAAGTGTGATTGGAATGCAAATCCGCGAAATCATATGGCCTTGAATAGGCTGAAGAAGTACTTTCTGGACGCATCCATAATACGGCATTTCAAGCCTGTTTGGCCTGTAGTGATTGAAACTAACGCAAGCGATTTTGCAATCGGCGCAGATCTCTCCCTAGTTATTGTTGGACCACTGCACCCCATTCTGTATCACTCTCAAAAGATGGATGAGAAAGACATTACCTATGATATTCACGACAAGGAGATGCTGGCGATCATTTCTGTGTTCCACGAATACAGATGTTATTTTGAAAGGGCAGCAAATCAATTTAGTGTGTTCACTGATCACAAGAATCTGGAAAACTTTATGACTATGATGATCTTGAATCAGTGACAAGCCTGTTGGGCTCAAGAATCGACAGGATATGATATCAAAATATGCTACCAACCAGGCAGTGCAAATGGGAAACCGGATGTCTTGTCTGGACGTTCGGAGTACCACCCTTCAGAGGGGGGAGGTATTGCCAAAGGAAACAACATTCAGCCGATCCACCATGTGCTGAGACCAGATCAGTTGGTAACATCTGAAGGAGAAACAGTACAAGAAATGGTGATGAAGTTACGAGGTGAACCAATTGCAATTTCCTCTGCAAAGTTGATTACTATTCCTATAGTCAAGTTCACTTTTGAGCTGTGAGACGCAGTCGTCAGCGCCGCTAACAACAATGCTGGAGGGCAAGGAGCGTACCTCCGAGCAATGGAAGGCAATCCTAACCCAGATATCTCGTTCGAAAACGAAGCTGTGCATTTTAAATGCCGACTGTGGATTCTGAATGATCTTCAGTTGTAAAAAGATATGCTGGATGCAAAAGATGACTCGAAGGTGACTGGATACATGGAGCAGGATAAGACAATCGAGCTGTTCAGATGAAACATCTTTTGCCCAGAAAGGGAGAAATTCATCGACAATTATGTCCGCTCCGGCCCTGAGTGACAAAGCAGTAAAGCAGCTCGCCATTCTCGTTACGGACTCTTATATACGCTCAAATTGGCGTACAGACACTGGGATTCATTTTCTATTCACTTCATTATCGAATTGCCAGTATCAGACGGATGCTCATCGGTATGGGTAATCGTTGACCGCTTTACGAAAATGGCTCAATTCATTCCATCAAAAGATCATGAGAAGAAAGCTACGGACTAGGTGTTAGGACAGGTACAGACCAGTATGGCTCCGTACTCCAGAGTAAAGGTAGATACGGTTGCACACAAGAATAAGTGATAATGTAGTATAATATGGTAGTAAGATAATCGCTGCAGTGCAATTGCATTCCCGCGAAGTGACTATATACTGGGCGGTTACATGGCCCTCGGCTGGCTGCCATTACACTTGGTCAGAATTTTCCTGAAAGAAGTATGGAGATTCTATAGCCTACCATTGAACATAGTGTCAGATCAGGACTCTAGGTTCACCTCCACGTTTTGGTCCTCATTAGTAGAAGCTCTTGAAATTCGGTTAAAGGTGTCCTCGCCATTCCACACCCGCATTTTGGTCCTCATTAGTAGAAGCTCTTGACATGCTGTTAATGATGTCCTCGCCATTCCACCCTCAAATAAATGGGCAAACGGAAAGAGTCAACCAAATAATGGAATGCTATCTGTGTAAATACTGCAATAACGAGCAGGATACTTGGTCTGGAATGTTACCGATGGCAGAGTATGAATATAATTACTACCTCACAACCGCTACAGGAATGTGACCATTCTTTGCAAACATTGAGTTCGATCCTAGAACCAATTGGCCCATCGGAGCAGAAGCAAAGAATCTGACATCCAGGCATTGCATTCATTGGATGACCAGTGTTCATTCACTCTGGGTAAGAGCTTGGAACAAGTACTGGGGACAATGGGGAAGTATCATGACAGGCATGATAACGAACTTCCGAAGTATTCGGTTGGTGATCGAGACATGATATATGGAAAGAACCTCAAATGTTGAAGGCCATCTAATGAATTACATGTGAAGCAACATGGACGCTTCAAGGTTTCGAAGGTACTTTTGCCCACCCCTATTCAGCTTGAGTTACCAAGCTGATGGCATATTCACAATGCTTTTCGTGTATCTCTTATTGAATCTTATCGACTCGCCAACAACATCATGAGATCTCCACCTGAACTTACTTCGGTCAGTGAGCATAGTAAGATTGGTTATAATGGGGATGGTTCCGAGTACGGAACAATCTACGACGTCAAGGCAGTCATGGGCAGCCAGTAGAGGATAAAATGGCAACGAGTCGTATACCTAGTTGAGTGGAAGGGATATCCAGAAAAAGCAGACTGGACTGAGGAACCGTATGGGAACTTCAATGACCTAGGGTTATTGAAGGAGTACCATAGATGCAATCATCAGGAGGCGAAGGATCATAGGATCGGACAGTTGAACCAGTACCTTTTCCACACAATGTGTTTTTAATTGCTAGCAAACCACCTGACGAAGGATTGGATTTTTTGGGCACATGGGGTCATATTTCACTGAATCAAGATCAAGAGGAAGGATGGGTACGCTTTTAAAGGCACGCAGGGTCACGATTTTTCCCGATCATCATACAAAAAAGAAAGCAGAAGACGCAAACAACCTGATCGGACTATTCTGCTTTCTGCCATCTCTCAACTGGATGCAAGCAACATGATTGGTTGACTGTGCTTGCATGGCACAGCAAGTGGTTGAAGCAAAATGGTCTGTGAGGGCCAACGAATATAGTGAATTTCAAAAACACTTCCCTTGGGCGTGCAGCGTCATACTTCACCAAAAGGCCAGGAGCAATAAGGACATTCCGAGATGAACTCTATAAGGGAGGGGGTAGTGTTATACCTAGTATGATACCCTCGGAGTGGGTACACACACAATCACCTGTGACGTGCCTGATTGAAATGTCATCAGTTATCACTGGTCACACAGAACAAAACCAAACTTGAGAAAGGACCACTCCGTATAGCGAAGCTGCCATCCACCAGACGAAGCTAGAGAAAGCACCGCTCCAAATGAAGAAGCTAGAGAATCAATCGCTCTGATTAGCGAAGATACTCTCTACAGAACTATTGTACCTCTCCAAAGAGTCAAGCCAGGGAACGCACCGCTCCAAACAACCCATGCTAGAGGAAACACCGCTCTGAGTTAGCAAGGCTACTCTCAACTAGACGAAGCAACAGAATGCACCACTCCCGGTAAGCGATGCTACTCACTGCAACACAGAGCTATAGAACGAACTGCCCCGACCAGCAAAGCTACTCTCTCCCGAAGCTAGAAAATGCACTGCCCCGAACACCGAAGTAACTGTCTACCAAAGCTACAGAATACACCGCTCGGAAGAACGAAGCTACACTCTATCGAACTGAGACGATTCACCTGGAGGTTGCTAGAAAGACAGAATACCACTCGTCCAAAGGCAGATGCTGTAAGGCTGATGTCATACAGGATACCAATGGTCTGAGTATTATCTAATGATGGTAAAGACGATACAAGGATCAGGTGATGGAGGACTGCGGTAGTTGCAAGGGAAATTGGTTCAGAGGTTAGGTATTGGAGCTCTGGAGAAAAGCGTAGCTGGAAGTATTTGTTAGAAAGCGAAGAAAGAGAAATAAACACCTCTGAGTTCTTGGAGGGTAGAAAGGCATAATCATCAAAAATCAACCTTCTCAGTGAGGAGAACATGCCTTAACGATGAACACATTTTGACAGCCTATTCTTTTTGTTCAAAACCTGTTAGTGATTTCCACATCCCGAGTGAAGCTCCCAACCGACCTCCGAAGCTGTCACAAATTATGTACAGATACTGCTTTGACCGGGTAAACCTGCAGTGACACTCCCGGTGTCATAGTAAATACAGTCAAACCTGCACTTAAATTATTCTCGTTTACAATATCTCCCTCGCTAGGGATGATGTGAGACCCAAAATTGTGGACGTGCTGTTGATGCTCACTTAGAGTCCTGCAGTCTACATGTTTCATTATGAAAAATTGACAACTTTGATCATAATGGCAGGCTTTCATACATAGTGAATGTGAATATTCCGTTCTATACAGATTTATCATAATATAATTGTCACAATCTTCAATGTTCTAGTTTATCAATAAAAATTGATTGGTTGGCAAACACAGTCAAAGCTGCAATCAAATTTATGGTATCTAATATATCTCACGGACTAAGGATGATGTGTAACCCAAAATCATCGAAGTTCAATTGACGCTGACTTTCAGTCTTGTAGCATAGTTGTGTGGTCACGTATTTACAGCATATTCATTTGTAAAGCCTGGCATGCACGATTATTTAAGTGGAATATTTTTGGGGTTTTTGAAATATAGTGATTTAATAATTGCTAATGCTCACTCTCAGAGATAGCATGGAAGCATTATTAAAGCTCACTTCACAGATTCAATATGATTTTATTTACTATGATATTGTTCGTTTTGAAAGCAGAAATGAAATAATTGATTGAATAACGAAACTAATTATGTATGCCCAATAATCCCACTTGCATATTCCCCTGCATTTGTAATATGTTCATCATCACTGTTGTTGCCTTTGAAATCATATGTAGTAATTCTTTGTGTGAGAGGGGGGAGTAGACACTTGACATGTCCTCAATACAGTCATCAGTACTGGAGCCAGCGTAATTACAATCGTGTTTCTCTCCTGAATCTTCATGTTCGGTAAATTCATTCAAAAGGCTGAGAAGAAGCAATAATTGATGACTAAGTTGAGCTGATCAGGCTGCAGATACTCCAGCGGCTGCGGATACTACTGTTGCTGCCATGACTGTTAGTACTGTAGTGGTCCCAGGCATCGTGCCATGGTGCCTCCAGCAGGTAGCAGAATTTCGAGAAATCTTGTGTTGGCAACAAACGTAGCCATTCAAGTGATTTTCCTAGATCATAGATGGATGCTGATAAATGCCAGCCATCACACTGTTATGGCCAGAGAAATCAACACCCCATCTCATTCCTTTTCGAATCTCTGCTGGATGCATTTTAATCATGTTCTTAGTTTTTTTGATTGCAGTGCATCATATGCTATGTTGGGCCATATTGACAATAGTGGGCATGATGCGCATGTCCACCTGCTGGAGCTGTACATACCCACCTTACCTGGCCATTGTGGTGGACATGTTGAAAACGTACTAAAATACAGTTGCAGTAATAAACATTCGACATTGGAAAAAGCAGTCACTTCAATCATATACTCTGCTGTGGCCTCCTCTAAAGCTCTTAAAGATGCTCAAGTCAACTCCCAAGATACTTTGTCAGAAAATCTATCTGCAAACACATCGTAGTTGACAGCAACATGATAGTCACTCTCATGCAATGTTCGAACGATCATCTTGGCAGACCACGGAAGGTTGCCTGCTTGGCTCTGGTTGAACTGGTGAAGTAGTTTCAAACAGATTGCAACAGATTGAATGTGATTAGTACACTGACGTTCTTGCAGATTAGGTTAGTTACATCCTATGGCATGGTTTTCCCTGTGTTTCTTGGAACCAGTATTGCGTACAATTTTCAACTTTTGGCCCTCATGCCTATTTTGTGTTTAAATATTGGCTGAAGTTTGGTGAGAATTCAGGGCGCGAAATTCGTGAAATGTGCTTTGAACGCGTCAATTCAATGTAGAGGCATACATCATCGCAGATACATTCTCCAATTGACTGCTAGAAGCAATTGCCTGTGGGAGAGAATTAGCTTGGGAATATGGTAAGTGAAGGGAGAAGAATTCGAGTTTGGAGAAGAGGAAGAACCAGCAGATTATATAAGAATTGAGGCGACTATCAAGTTGAATCTTAGTTTTTGACTATCAATATATATATTATTGTATTGTAGTATTTCAGGATGGAGCCTGCTGTGGAAGGCTGCACAATATCAAGGATGTTGGCCTGTTTCCAACCCTGCTAATTGTTGGCAGTTAATAATAAATACACCATAAAGGCTGGCAATATGGAACCTTTGAGACAGTAACCAGTGGTGGTATGTTCAGTGTAATAGCCGTTCAAACTGCAGCGATGTTATGTTCAACAGTGTCTGCAGCCAAATTGAACGGACGTTGGTTTACCATTGAGCATTTTTCCATGCTGTTGCTGCCATAGCACCATCCTGTATGATCATTTTGGTAGTATAACTATAACCATAAAGACCAACCTTTTCACCTCCTGCCAACTTTCAACATCTCCTCCACAAAGAATGTTCACATGAACCACACCACACAGCCAAAACATGAGGTTCAGACTCCTAAACCAATATTTTCGGCGCTTCCTGCAGGCAAATACCGCAAATCAACTATGCGTGCAACACCCCGACGCCATAATGGGATTCCAGAAAAGTCTGGTGTCGAAGCAGAACACCTCAGAGCACTTGCCACTCTGTTCAGTCTGCGTTCCAAATAGAGGCATACAGTTGAGCTCTAATCCGAATCATAATTTATAGGCAAGGATTCAATGGACAAGTGCATTGAGGAATTTGTGAAGAGTGAAACAGCAGCAGCAAGACAGAGGGTTGCGGAAGCAGAAGCGGTAGGGCAGAGAGAGCCTGACTCTGTATTAAGAATTGTAGCGGCTGGTACAACCACAATAACATTTGAAGAGATAGTGCTAGCAATTGGGGAGAGTGTTGATGATGTTGCAACGTCAGATGAGGAAGATGATGAAGATGAGAAAGGGGTTTGAGATGAGATTTACGATTGAGAGCTCAGTGATGAAGATGAATCAGATTGGATTGTTGCCCCAATCAACAAATTGGTGTAAGAACGACTCGATATATTTCAGAAGACGTGGATGAAGCTCCTGCAAATGATTACACCAGGATGGGCAGATACAGAAAATGACTTTCATGAGCGCTATTGGAAGTATGGCACTGCTGAATTGAAGATTCCCGCAGTGGCTGCTACGGAAACCATTGCCAATTCAGCTCATGCCGTTGCGTTCGGTCATTCAACAGATGTGACAACATCACATATGCCTAAACCACCCTCTCTACCTGGAAGTAGTCATTTCTGACTAGGGGCTGGCAAGCCAACTGAGATGATTTATGCATTCACGTCAGTCAAAACGGTTGAATTGATGAGGAATTACCCCTTGCAATTTTCATCCACTAACTATTATCCATATATCTGATTTAGCTGAAATATGGGTACACAGCATTGTGGCCCATCGATATAGAGTGTTGTATAGTCATAGATTATCATATTGTTGTTTTCAACAGTGTCTCATTTGCAATTGCTTTTGTGGCCCTATTTTTGTAATTGGTTATTTTCTAAGACATCAGTGACAAGATTGTGAATGATAAAAAAAATGGTCTATGCATATGCAAGAATGGTGCCGAACTATATGCTTTGAATACATCTAATGAAGAAGATACACTGTCTATCAGTATGATTGAATTAAATAAATTTATTTTCAGAATGAAAGTAAAAACATAATTGATAAATAATCTGCAACTGGAATTTTACATGTGTGTTGTCATTTTTGCATCACAAATTGCAGGTCTGATCACATAACCAATCAGGTTAAAAGACTGTTGTCATACCTAATTCACATGATGCTTCAACTGCTTAACCTGCCACTCAGGCCCTGTATACATAATGGCAAACTCCCACAGTTCTTCAGGTGACCATAAATATTTGACCCAACCAGCTGGATAACGAAAGTGTGTTGTATATACTTCAAACTTATGTCATAAACGTTATACCATATAAAGCTGGTCGGAAGAAGTATAATACTCAAAAACTTTGTGTCAATAGCTACCTGAACTGTTCATCAAATGTCAACTAGTAGTGCCATTATTCAGAGTATACAGTGATATTGATACAGGGAGTACAATAGCTAAGGAATGATCGCAATATATATTCCTAACCTATGCACATCAATGCCTCCTGATACGATCACATGAACAACATTCATACTACATGATGCTGGCACCGCAGGACTACATGTGAGCATCAACCGAACGTCAACGATTTTTGGCCTTACAATCTCTCTATCACATCAAATTGTGTGATCTCCATCAGTTCAATTGCACATTAGACTGCCTTTACCGACAAATCAATTTTTACTGATACACTTGAGCAACCAAGCTGGGAGAAATTATTTCACAATCAATTCATATCGCACGTCATATTCTTAATGTATACTAGCTATGGGGGCAGCTTTGCCGCCCTTAGTCAGGACGCAAGCGACGTGATTGGTCATTGTGGATGCTAGCATGGGCGGGTAGATCAAGGAGCAAATAAAGATTCCCAAGGAATGAAGGTGATCATGAATCCACTGACATTATGGTTTTCGAACATGAAGTTCTGGAGAAAGACAGACAAAGACAGAGAGAGGTTGATTCTCATGACTTCGTGCTAAAAGGACTTATCTGTCTATCTACCAGTGCGGCCCTGTATATAACTTATTGTCCTGATTCCACCACCCCTGCATCCCTGCTCCCTGAATATGTCCGCTGGGGAGCTGTAGTTAATCGAGTGAAATGGAGTTGGAGAGAGCAGGTGTTGATCAAACGAAGCTGGCTGGTCGTAATCAAGCGAAGCAGGCTGGGAGCTGACTGGAGTTAATCAAGCGAAGTGGACTTGGGGTATGATGATGATCAACCGAAGCTGACTGTGAGCTGGCTGTGAGCTGGCTGTAGGGTTAATATGTTGACAGCAGTTCGGCCGAAGGAGTTCCTGTGATTTCCGGAGGCGCTAACTATAGAGATCTGGTATCAGTGGTGGAGTTATTTCGACCGAGTAGCTAGTTCCGGATGTGAGCTCAACGAAACCTAGCTCTACAGCTCCACATGAGATAGCACTCGAGTCTCTGGGTTAGGTGTACTTTCTTTTAGTATTTAAGCCAGCTTTTTTCTCTTCTCTTTGTACTGTACACAATTTAGCACATTCTTTCTTTCACTCTGATTTGCTCTGGACATAATAAAGTTAAGCAGACTTGGAGTGATTGAATGAAGCTGGCGGTTGATAATCATGTGAAGCTGGCTGGGTGATGATTGAGCGAAGGGCTGGTGATAATCGAACGAAGCTATATCGACGCTGGAGGTTGTTGATCAAACGAAGATGGCTGGTTAAGTTGGGTAGGAACAGGCCGTAATCATGGAGGGCAGATGTGTAGGAGCTGTAAGCTGTGGATTGAATGAAGCTGGTTCGTGGTGATTGAATGCAACTGGGTAGAAACTGGCAGCTGATGATCGAGCAATAATGGATGGTGGTGATCATGGTTGATTGAGCGAAGCTGGCTGGTGGTGATTGAGCGAAGCTAGGTAGGAGCTGGCGGCTGATGATTGAACAAAGATAGCTAGTTTGTTTGCTGTATTCGGCCGCTTGCGGCCATGACATAATCTACCCTTTTTTCGCGATACTTCTCCAGTGTGACCGTCAGGTGTCCCTTCTTGCCTCTTTGAGCAAAGTCGTATCATCCCTTTCTCCTTCTCCCCTTCCCCGAGACTAACTAACTAAATCATTTCCACCCTCCTCATTCCCTGCCTGCCCGTCCCCTCCCTAAGCCTAAGCCTAAGTCTCCGTAACTCTCCCGACATCAGTATCCGTCAGAAACTTCAACACTGCCTTCTCGGCTTCTTCCGTATCGAAGACCTGCGCCATCGGTACTCTGCCTCTCTCCTTAATCTTGCACTTCTTCCTCAGCTTTTCCCACAGAGTGTCCTGCTGCCGCTTCCATTTCTTGCACCACTTGAACAAGTGGTCTACTGTTTGCGTCGAGTGTCCGCACCACCAGCACTCTTTGCTTTCCTTCTTTTTAATGCGTTCCAAATAAACTCCTGTTAGAGCATGCCCCAGTTTTAACTGGAGATACCTTTCCGCGACGCTCTTCTTGGTCTCGCCCAACAGCTTGCTCATCATCCTCTTCTTATTCATTCTGTACCCTCCCTTTTTTCCGTTGAACTTCGCCTTCCACCACTTTTCGGTTTCGATCCACTTGGCTTCCATGACCCTTCTCTGCACCTTTGCCATCGACCATCCTTTGTATCCTTTCACAAGCTGCACAGTACCCTCCACTCTTTCCGCGGCTGCTTTTGCTTGTTCGTCGGCTTTTTCGTTTCCTTCAACTTCTTCGTGAGATGGTACCCACCGGTACTGTATTTCTACTCCCCTTCCCACGATTTTATTGTTCCATTCAACTGCGTTTCTAGCCATCCTTTGTCCAGGGCCTAGCTTATCGTCTTGTACTCGTTGTACTGCACTGCCTGAATCCGAAAAGATAACCACCTTTGAGTCACCTGTCGCGGATAACATTTTTGCCGCTTTCCGTAGACCCCTTTCGATGGAGTATACTTCAGCGTTGAAAACTTCTTTCTTCTTTCCCAGGTAGTGTCGCTGCGCTTCCCACTTCTCTTCTCCCTCCTTCCATACCACGGCATACCCGACTCTTCCGTCTTCTAGCCTTGATCTGTCTGTCCAAAGAATTAGACCTTCGTCTGTTGTTTGAGCGACCTTCAGCGCTTCCTTCTTTTCCAGGACGTACACTTTCGCTTCTGCTCTCTGTGGGTTGATGGGTAGAAAGTTCGTTTCTCTCTTCCCTTCTACCCCTAAGTCTTTTCTCAGCCTTACTGCGAATGTTGACTATCCCTCCACCAACGCCCCTCCTCCTGCCTGGTCTGGCATTTCGGCTAGTCTTTTGGCGAATCGTCTCCTCCGATTATTGAGTAGCGATATCGCCGGACTCAGTCCTGCTTCCTTAAGTAGCGGAACCGTCGGTGTTGTCTTGAACATTCCCGTAACCCTTCTTGCCGATTCGTTGACCAGTTTTTGGAGTTCTTGTTCGTGTCCTACCTGTCCATCCCACCACAGTTCTGACCCATACAACACCACTGACTGAACTGCCGCTATCCTGACCTTCTTTGCATTTTCTGGTCTGAGCCCGAGTCATCCGGTTATTCCTTTGATTCTCCCCTGCGCCTTCTTTGTTTTGGACATGACGACTTCGTGGTGGTGTTGGAAGTTCAATTTCCTGTCCATCCACACCCCTAGCCATCTCGTCGGTTTCGAATTGAACGATATCGAGTTGTTCTCGTCCACCTGAATTCTCATCTTGACCTTATTCCCTTGGTGGTTCTTTTCTTCGAGAACAAGACTGCTTCTGTTTTCGCTATGTCGAACTGGATGGCATTCATCTCCGCCCACTGCTGCTCTCCTTGCACATCTTCGCATGTCACTTGAGCACTGGTTGACGTCCTTCCCTTCCACCACCCAGGCACATCGTCCACGAAGGATAATGTTGTGACTTCCGGCGCTTCTTTTTCTGCTTTCTTGAAGAGGCCGGCGATGTATATTGCGAACAGAACAGGTGAGTCGGGATCCCTGAGGTACTCCTGTTTCGACATCCATCACTTCTCCCGTCCTTCCGTCCATCTTATTTTTACTCTTCTGTCAGACATGAAGCTCTCCACCCACCTGCACAGGTCTGCTTCGAATTTCATGTCGTCCATTATCTGGATCAAGTTGCCTTTAGCGATGCTCGGGAAGGCTCCCTTGACGTCCATCAGTATGGCCGACGCGTTGTTCCCCCTCCTCCACGCTTCTTGCACTCTTTTCACCATCATCCCTACCGCATTGACTGCTGACCTTCTTTATCTGCATCCAAACTGGCCGTCATGTAGCATGCTCTCCTCTCGCACTCCTCTGAGATTCTCATTGCCACCACTTTTTCAACCACTTTCCTAAACAATTCTCGAGTGCGATAACCCTGAACGCCTTTGCTTGATGATAATCTGGCTTTCCCGGCTTGGGTATCACTACTCCGTGACCGTCTTCCAATCCTTCGGATGATGTCCCAATCGTATTGTCGTTTTCACTAAGGCTACTATTCTGCTCGCATCCCACTCCCACAGCAGTCTTATCATCTTGAAGTTAATTTTGTCTGGTCCTGGCGCTTTCTTGACGCTCTGTGTTAAGATAGCTTCCTTGACCACTTGTTCAGTGATCTCCAGGTAGGTCTCTCCCCCCTCCTCCTTCGCCTTCTTCTTCATTACTGGCAATGGCTTTGGGAACCCGACCTCTTTTATGAGCTCTGCTTTTTCGCTCCAGGACGTCACCAACCCCCCTTCTCGTTTCTGCAGAGCTTTAACCGTAAGTTTCCCTGCTTTCCAGTATACTTTAGCGCCCTCCACACCTTGTCTCCTTCCGCCTCTTGCACAAAGGTGTTCCAGAACTCTCGCTTGCTCTCTCTGATGGCTTTTCGCAGTTCCTTCCTTGCTGCCCTGACGGATGCGTGGTTGGTTCTGCCTCCTCTTCTTTCTCTATTCATGAACCCCAAGATTTTTCTGTTCTCCGCTATACTGGCATTCCACCACTTCTTGGATCTCGCACATATTCTGACTTGCTTTGCCTTCTGACTCAGTAACCTGGTGACTTCATTTTTATCACCTTCGCTTCATCTTCCAGCTCTTGGATCGTGCTTTCTTCCGACAAAGTCTTCCTGCTTCTGCTCCATTCGCCCCAGCTCTTCTTCATCTCCTTTAAATCCTCCTCTTCAATTTCGTCGATGTTCCACACAATCACTTCATGGTTCGTACCAACCTCCGATCTTCTCCCCCACTCTATTTCGATCATCCTATGGTCCGAACCCATATCTTCTTCGTCCTCTGACATTGTTCTCGCCGATGCATTCGTCACCTCACCCCCTGGTACAAGCGTGACATCAATTATCGACTCAATCAGCTCGTTGTTTTTCCATGCAACTCTGGTCGGCTGGTCATCATAGATTACCTCTAGGTCGTGTTTTGAAATGAGGTTTTCCAAGAAACTAGAACTCCTTCTTCGACTGCACCCGCTGTTCCACCATGGGCTGTGAGCGTTGAAATCTGCACAGACTACCACGTTGCCCATGGCGATCATTTCATCCCATCTCGCCTCTCTTGCTGGTCTGGCTGCTGGTCTGTCGTTATCATCTTGGAGTGTTTGGTCATAGACATTGACGATTCTGACCTTGACTCCTCTCATGTTGGTGATGTCAAAAGCCTGTATGTCCCCTCGGCCTCCAAAGTCCCCTAATTCGTGGACCACATCTGTCGTGTCCACTCTTACTGCGGTCATGGTTCTCTTCCCTCTTATCAGTCTGAAAGCCGGATGGCTAATTTGGTACTCCTCCTCTTTTCCTTTTCCCTGATACGGCTCTTGCATTACCACCAAATCTGCCCCTCGTTCCACCGCCTTTTCTAGCGCCAGGAATGTACTATCCTTCGCCTGCCCACAATTTGCTTGTAGGACTTTCACCATTGCGTTTCTGGGATCGACTCTTCTGACCCTTGTTGCGATGCCGGACCTTGGATCTCTTCGTTGTCTCTTTCTGCTTCTTCCGTGGCCGGGGCCTCGGTCTCGTTCTCCGGTTTCTCTTGGCTTCGGGCGATGTCCCTCCCTCTTCCTCTCTCCCTCCAGCTTGTCCTCTCCTCCTTGGCCTTCTGAATTGCCTCCTGTTTCTTAGGGCACGCGTTACTTTTTGCAATATGGTTCCCTTTGCAGTTGGCACACTTGTCGTTGTTGTGTGTGCAATTCTGGCCCTTCTTAGCCTTGCACCCTACGACGTCGCATTGATGGTCTTCCGTCTTGTGTTTCCCGGCGCACAGCATGCACTTCACCACCCCCAGTCCCAGCCTGCCGCACTTCGAGACATGATGTCCCCATCCACAGCAACTTTCACAGAAAGTGTCTGGTCCAGCGTGAATGTATCTTTCCACCTCATGCCACACTCCTGCCGCCTTCAATTCTTTCTCTAAGCACCTCTGTGCTATCTTCTTTTCTTTGATTGAAAAGACCACAGACGTCGCCTGTTTCTCCTCGCTCCTCCTCTCTTCCTTAATATCTGCGGTCCTTCCCAGCCAATTAATAGTCATCGGAACGACTACTCCTTCGTTTTCTGCCTGTATTTCTTGCCTGAATTTCTCCAGGCCTCCCGACTTCTTAACTGCATACTGGTCAAAGCTGATCCCATGCATCTTCACCTTCTCCCAGGTCTCATTCTTTTCCAAGTCGATGATCCCTTGCTCGATATGCCTTGCTGCTTTTACCACGACTTCTCTCCAAGCCACTAGCATGTCCGCCGACGCTCCTGGAGTGGCCAAGGCCGTGATCGTTCCTCTGACGTTAGTGGTGATTGTCCCCATTCTGATATGGTGGGGGGCTCCGGCCGCGTGCAGCGCTCTTTTAACCGCCGACACAATTTCAATGTCCTTCTTCTGAGAAGTCGGGAGTGCGTTGTTTCTTTGAAGGTAACTCTCCTATTCTCCACCATGTTCTTGTTTGTGGGGATTGCCACCATGCCGTCTGGCTCCTTCTTCTCCACCTTCTTTTTTCTCTCGACGACCTGGAAATCGCCCTCCTCGTTCTGCCCTTTTGCCGATGCTGCTACCTTCTCTGCATACGTTGGCTTCCTTTGCTGTTGTTATTTTTGTTGCTCTTGCCGTCCCTCCGGTTTCTTCGCCGCCTTGGTTTCCTTGGCCTCCACCTTCGGTCCCTTGGGCGCGTTCGCCGGAGCTTCGTTCTTGGGGGGGCGATCAACGTTGGCTTCTCTCTGCCTCTAAATTGGATCGCCTGTGGGGTGGCTCTAACGATCGGGACCGCCGGGGCTGGGGGGATCGTTGGTGCATGCCTTGAGGCCTCCATCTGCGGTCTCTGCGCTTTTATCTCCTCATTCATGACTCTCTCCGTCAGTAGCTGGACTTCTTCCATCACATCCGGGTTTATTTCCAAGTCCATATCAGTGATTCCCTTCGCTTCCTGAATCTCCCTCTGGACTTCCCTCCTTTTTTCGTTGTTGATCTCCGCAACCATGTTTGTGATGCTTGCTGTCCACAGTACGTGCTCCTCATGGCGGAATTCCCACTTCTCCTCTCTCTCGTCCATCCACGCTTTCACTCCTGACCATTGTTCCTCTTGGCGTGCTGCGTGGGCTTCCAACAAGTTCGTTATTTGTCTGGCAGTTCGGTGCAGCTGCGCCAGTTCCTGTGCCTGCTGTCGAATCGTCCTTTCCATGCGGCTCCTCCAGTCCCCCTGGGGCTTCGAAAGCTCTGGGTTCTCGCCCCTCAGTCTCTTCCCATTTTCGTTGCGCTCCAGCAGCTCAGCCGCGGTCGCAATGGTGATCGTAGGGACGACGCGTGTCATCAACGCGTCGCCGGAAGTGTCATTCGCCGCTTCTGTTCCTGCAAATCCCTCCAAATTCGTGTCTCCTCTCTGAGCTGGTGTTCTGATCCCTTCATCTGCTGTCGCGGTGGGACTCTCTTCTCCCGTGGTCGCCATCGTTCCTGGCTTGGTCGTCGCGTTGTGATCGCGTGCTTGCTTCGTTGGCGGAGTGCCCAACCTCTTCCGATTGTCCGGATGCGCCGGAAAAGTCGTACCCGGGTCAATTCGATGTTAGGAACTGATTTCCGGTGTCCGATTGTCGATTACTGCTGTGGTTGGCGACTTATTTCGCGGTTTCCGATTTCGCCAAGACTTCAGGTCGCACTGCTATCCAGGGGATGTTCATCTACCGTGGGAATACTGAGTACAAAGATAGCTAGTGGTGATCGAGAGAAGCTGGGTAGGAGCTGGCGGCTGGTGATTGAGCGAAGCTGGCTGGTGGTGATTGAGTGAAGCTGGGTAGGAGATGGTGGCTGTTGATTGAGCGAAGCTGGCTGATGGTGATTGAACAAAGCTAGGTAGGAGCTGGTGGCTGTTTATTGAGCAAAGATAGCAAGTGGTGATCGAGTGAAGCTTGGTAGGAGATGGCGGCGTTTGATCAAGGGATGCTGGCTGGTGGTGAGCGAGTGAAACGGGATAGGAGCTGGCGGTTGTTGATCGAGAGAAGATGATGGTGATTGAGAGAAGATGGCGGTTGTTGATCGAATGAAGATTGTGGTGATCGAGCGAAGCTGGGTAGGAGATGGTGATGATCAAGCGAAGCAGGCTGGTGATGATCGAGCGAAGTTGGGCAGGAGATGGTGGTTTCGCTGGTGGTAATTGAGCAAAGCTAGGTAGGAGCTGGCGGCTGTTGATTGAGCAAAGAGAGCAAGTGGTGATCGAGTGAAGTTGGGTAGGAGCAGGCGGCTGTTGATTGAGCAACGCTGGCTGGTGGTGATTGAGTAAAGCTGGGTAAGGGCTAGCTACTGTTGATTGAGCGAAGATTACTGGTGATTGAGCGAATCCGGGTAGCAGCTGGCGGCTGTTGATTGAATAAAGATGGCCGGTGGTGTTTGAACAAAGCTGGCTGGTGGTAATTGAGCGAAGTTAGGTAGGAGTTGGCGGCTGTTGATCAAGTAAAGAGGGCTGGTGGTGATCGAGCAAATGTAGGTAGGAGTGGGCGAGTGCAGATGGTGGTGATTAAGGGAAGCTTGGTAGGAGATGGCGGCTTTTGATCAAGCGATGCTGGCTGGTGGTGAGCGAGTGAAGCTGGGTAGGAGGTGGCGGTTGAAGATGGTGGCGATTGAGAGAAGATGGCGGTTGTTGATCGAATAAGATGGTGGTGATCGAGCGAATCTGGGCAGGAGATGGTGGTTTCTGATCGAGCGAAGCTGGCTGGTGGTGAGCGAGGAAAGCTGGGTAGGAGCTGGCAATTGTTGATTGAGTGAAGATGGTGGTGGTCGAGTGAAACTGGGTAGGAGATGGCGGTTGTTGATCGAGCGCAGCTGGCTGGACACGATCTGGATGGACTGGCTGGACATGATCTCGACGGGCTGGCTGGAGGCGATCGGAACGGGCTGGCTGGAAGCTGGCAGTATGCGCTCTGGCTGGGCGCTGACTGGAGATGATCTCGACAGGCTGGCTGGGCGCTGGAGATAAGCATTACACCAATGAACGAAGGCGTCGAGTACCGAAATCGAAATAAGAAATCGTGGGGACAGTAATGCCACGCTTTATAACTCATGAATCGCGAACGGCAAGACGACAGAGGTGACGAACAATGTCGACAGAGAGGTTATGCAGTGCAGATGCAAGATCGGAAAGGTCGGGAAACATTTCAATGAGCACGCAGAGTGGGATAATTCGACGATTGAACAGAACGTACGATGGTTACTCCGCAAGTGCGACGTCATCCGTGTCTTGGCTAGCTCCGCAGAGTGAAATGATTCGTCGATCGAACAGAACATACGATGGTGACTCCATAGGCGCGACGTCATACATGTCTTGGCTAGCTGCGGCGAGTAAAATGATTCAACAATCGAACGACGCAACACAGAGAGTATGATGGAGTTGAGACTCCGTAGGACCGTAGGAGCGACGTCATCCATGTCTTGGCTAGCTGCGGCGAGTGAAATGATTCAACGACCGAACGACGCAAAACAGAACGTACGATGATGTTGAAACTCCATAGGAGCGACGTTCGAAGGCCAATCATCCATGTCTTGGCTAGCTGCGGCGAGTGAAATGATTCAACGATCGAACGACGCAAAACAGAACGTACGATGGTATTGAGGCTCCGTAGGAGCGACATTCGAAGGCCAATCATCCATGTCTTGGAATTCACGTAAGCGGCAAGATGGCCAATGGGATACGGTAGCCTCTTCGGAAAAAAGAGATTCCGTAGGAGTGACATTCGAAGGCCAATCATAATGCTTGCATCCATGTCTTTAAATTCACGTAAGCGGCAAGATGGCCAATGGGATGCGGTAGCCTCTTCGGAGAAAAGATCATACCAATCAGGGTGCTTCGTGCGGACATTGCATGGTCACATACACCTCTATGTCTTTATAATGAATGAAAGCCTGACGTTATAATATATATTATTTTTGAATAAAAAGAAACATAAATCGCAGGACTACAAGTGAGCATCAACGGAGCGTCAACAATTTATAATCGCACATTATCTCTAGTGTGTCAGTTCACACGAGCCCCATTGGATCCATTGCAGTCCTGACTGGCTTTACTGACAAATCAACTGTTACTGATGCACGCAAGCAACCAAGCTTGGAGAACTTAAATCACGATTCATATGTATCACACAGCATATTCTCATTGAATAGGCATCAAAGGGTGCCATATTAATTATGTTTATTAATTTTGCGAAATAAGACATGTAGAATGTAGGACCAAATGTCAGTGTGAACAGAGTATCAACAAGTTTTGACCACACAACATCTCTCATGCATCAGATTGTGTAAGCTCCTTCAGATTAATTGCAGTTTTGACTTCCTTAATTGACACAAGAGTTTCTACTAATGCATTTGAGCAACCAAGCTTGGAGATATCAAATTACGATTAATCCGTATCGCATTGCAAATTCTTATGGTATCTGCCTGAAAGCCTGCCGTTATATTCAAAGATAGGAACTTTGAATAATCAGACACATTGACTGTTGGACAAATCAATTTGTACTGATGCAGTCGAGCAACCAAGCTTGGAGATATTAAATCATGATTAATCTGGATCACAAGGTATATTCTCATGGAATATGCATCAGTGATGTCCACGGTTCGATGATGAACCAGTTCGGACCGGCGGTTCGCGGTGCGGTTCTGTTCCGGTTCGGGCGAGTGAACTGCACCGTTTGAACCAGTTCACAATGGAAGAAAGACTGGTTCGGATCTGGTTCGAACTGGTTCGTGGGTATTAGTAATAAGATTACTCAAGGACTGAAATGAGGTCCAGCAACACGCATTGCACGTGTGGTCCATCTAGGTAGAGTGATACTGGACAAATACCACCAATGTATCGAAGAATCCTTGTGTATCTGTCAGCTGTTGTGCTACATCCTGCATGTAAATGGGAATACTTCGAAGCAGCAGTTGAAACTAGTGATCTAACTGAAGAGGATCTAAAGTTGGCGAGAACTACAATACGGCATTTGTGGCTTGAGCAGTATAAGGGCTTACCCTCAAGTCCCACAAGTGGTGGCCCTGATGCACTTCTCAATAATCCAATTGATGCATGGCGGGCAAGAAAACAAATAGATGCAACGAGTAAGTTATCATTCCTTTGTCTCCACCAATGGCTATCCCTAGTTGTGTTGGCGCAAGTTGACTAACGTCACTGCTCTGAGTTTAGCCCGGAGGCTCTCGACGTCATTCGGAGGTGTGGCCGGAGCCTTCTCGGGCATCGAGCCGAGAGCACCGGCCATCCACCCGGACTTGAGCACGACATCCGGCACTGGACGTTCGGCTCCGGGTATGGCGTGTTCCGGGCATGGTGCCCATTCTCTTATATAGAGCTTTCTCTTTCTCTCTCTTTGTACTTTAGACAATTCAGCACATTCGTTCTTTCCTCTGATTTGCTCTCAACAAGTTGATTCAGATGATGAATTTGACCACTATGAATCCACACCTGCTGACCCATCTATCGTGGGTGCATGGCATTACTAGCAAAATCAATGCTTGATCTACCGAGATCACACTACCATGTCTGCTCGAGTAGAGACTCTTTCAAGCTAGAAGCTAATCCTGTCAGATCACCGAAATTGGTTGCAGGTAGATGGACTAGAAGCTATTGAATGCTAAAAGTCATGGGGAAAGATCTTAGTGGTTGATAGTTCGATAGAACAGCTCGATAGAACAGTTCGATGGATGAAATGCTGGTCAATTAATGGGATTTGGTCATGTGAATGCAATAATGTTAGAATAACATCATGTTTATAGGACTTGGCTTCAGACAATCGATATATAACCAGTAGTACAAATGACCTTGTGAATTATTCTATGAACCAGTTCGAACCAGTTCGAACCGGTCCCATTAGGCTCCCGAACCTGCAGTTCAGGTTCGGACCGTTCCCCTCTCTGAACTGCACCAGGTGAACCAGTTCACTGTCTGAACCGGGACCGGTTCGAACCATTGACAACACTGATATGCATGAATACCCACCATTACAATCATATCAATTGTTTTTGCACAATAGGATACATAGACTGCAGGACTAAAAGTGACTGTCAACGAAGTGTTATCAATATATTGTCCCACAACATCTCTAGCGTGTCAGATTATGTTAGCGCCATTATTGTAATTGCATTTTTGACTGCCTCTACTGACAAATCAATATTTAGTGATGCGCTCGAGCAACCTAGTATAGAATAATCAAATGACGATTAATCCGTATCACTCGACATATACTTAGTGTATACAGCTGAAAGCACGCTGTCGAAATATTAAATACTCTTTTTGCACAGGATTCATATAGATTGCATTACTAAAAGTGAGTGTGGACAATATGCCAACGATTTTTGGTCATACAACATCTCCAACACAAGTGGATTGTGGTACATTGTTAATGTTGTCGCAGTTTTGACTCACATAAGTACCTGATCAGTTTTCAAAATGCGGATTATAGCGTGTATCAACTTATTGAACTACAGTGTACATATGTACTGAACATCAAATTCAAAGTGCTAATGGAGTATCAACACATTGTCATAGTGCAGAAATGCTACTGCAGTTGGATGCTGCTGAAATGACACAGAATAACTGGATACACTAATATTCTGCATGAAAATATTTCGCTCATACTGAAGATTTTATTTACCTGCTGTTCGTCATGTTTATCATTTATTTCTACCAATGGTGTGTGGAAGTAGGTATTCAATGCAACGAGATATCTATGGTTCAACCGATTCATTTGAATGCAGTTCAATCGACAATCTTTTCAATTTGAGTTTTATGTTCCCTTCAAACTGTTTTTCGAAGGCTGAAGCAAAGTGCATTGATACATCATCACTTGAAGTGATGTATACTTCTAAGGCCAAACTTGAATTCATTCGAGATTTGAGGGATCAATTATTGGGCAATGTTTTCGATGAATGGTGGTCCTCCATGAATGTTCAAACACACACGACGATTGTATGGAGTGCCTCCCGGCATGCACCAGCTTGGCGATTCCACACACTTTGTTCAAATTCATCCAATGCAAGCCTTGGCAATATTTGCATTGTCTGTTGTCAATTCTGTACATTCATCTGAGAATGGACCAAGTACTATCTGGAAACACCTTGCCTCAAACGAACACGAAACACAGCTGGAAAAGTGAACCGAGTTTGACAATACTACATTGACATATACGGCTGGTGATGAGCAACCTCTAGCGGAAATCAAGATGCAAGGCAGTGATGGTCTCATGGTGTCAAGTTGTTTCCATCACACACAAGTTGAATAACAATACAAAATTATACTAATGATTTTGACAGACAGAACAACCAAAATTGGCAGATACTGACTTACCACCCATGAATTCAACCAAGAAACCTGGAACTGCTATTTGATACTAGGATTTGTTTCTGAACATATCCCATGGGATGCTATTATGATCCTTGAGTTCCGACGAAAGTTCAATGCTTCACAACAGGATTGGGTTCGGCCTTCTGCCAGTACTCTCAGGAATATTTGCTGAAGAGAATACTGCCTAACAATTGATGCAATCAAAACGCAGATGCCAACAAACAATATAGTCAGTAACGAATTGCATGAATGGACATCAACCAATGAATTGGTGATTTTGCCGGTCAAAGGGCATTATAGAGATGAAAATGCGTGCTTATATGAAGTACAGCTTGCAGTCGATGAGCTTAATGGGTGCTTGGTTTTGACATTTTGTACTGCTGACACAGAACTCTAGGTTAAAGGCAAATACACATGTGGACAACTAGCCCAGCATTTGAAGGAGGTACTTGAACACTTCGATCTTACTGACAGTCGATTACTGGCAATATCTAAAGATAATGTCTCATCCAACTATGCAATCACTGGGGAGCTACAATGTATATTTGAAATCTTGGGAATTGACTGATTAATATTACCAAACCATATACCATGCATGCCACATGGTATCCAGCTCTGTTCAGTGGCATTCAGGACTAATCTGGGAGTGAATGCTCGAACAATAACATTGGAAGCCAATGATTGTAATGAGCAATTTGGAGAGAATGAGAGTGTGGCATTGACCAAAAGCCAAAAGCTGCAGAAGTCTGGAAATGAACAAATGTCTATGATTGCAGCCCTGAACCCCGGATTGGCTAAAATTGTTGAGAAGGTAGTTACCGCATGCTATCTACACTTACATTCTGAATACTGACTCTTGATATACCATATAATGCTTACTGTATTGATCACCCTGACTCCTGGAAGAGGTAATGTGTTTCTCATCTGCCAGAAATTGAAAGTTCAAATCACAGTACTGCTTACCATGGATGTGAAAACTTGGATGAATTCAACTCTGGAATGAATGAAGCAGGCATACACATTGCGAGAGTGTACTGTCACGGGTTCAGGGTTCGGTGTTGAGGGTTCAGGACTCGGGGTTTTAGGGGATATCAATTGAGAGACCTGGATGGCTCAAGATTCGACAATAGCCTGTAGCTAAAGAGACAAAGATTTTATGCTAGAGACTCGATCCAGGATCGCCGAGTGTGAAAGAAGTGAAAGTGGAAGCTAATAGATTGTTGAATACACGAGAGAACCAGTAACAAATGAAACTTATCATCCACCGAATACCTTGTTTATATACAGTGATTCACTCGTTCCACAATACATCCAAACTGATGCTGTCTTTGTACACTGCTCATTGCACGAATCCTACTTCACCCATGAAACCTCATTCAGAACTTGATTTCATTCTCGTCGTGTTTTAGCCTTCCCTCAAAACCTGATTTCATTCTCGTTGTGGTTCTGCCTTTGCTCGAAACCTGAGTTGATTCCCGCAGTGCTTTGGCTTTCGTGTGAAACCGGAATTCATTCTGGTCATGCTGTAGCCTTCGCTCGAAACATGATTTCATTCTGGTTGTGCATTAGCCTTTGTATTATTCATTGATCATCACTCTGCCATCGATCATCACTCAGCACAACCGTAATTGTAACTCCCCCTCTTCATCGCTGAGTACCTATGAGGTTGACAACCCAGGTTTGCCAGGTTGTTCGGTGTGAAAGTCATCGATAGCCTTATGTCAATCCACGTTGGTCAGGTACTCCCAGCTGCTCTCGTCATACCCACGCCACTTCACAAGGTATTGTAGTTGCCCACGGATGTGGAGTGAGACGTGGCCAATCACTTTGCGTACGTCCATGTCTCAGTTGGACGTAAGCAACCTGATTGGCCGAGACAATGGCCGGGTAACTGGGACGGATAGGGAACGCGCGATGGCAATTGCAAATAGACTATCGTCATTTTATACTACTACAGTGGTAGCGACACTTGCCAATTGGCTTCTCCTGCACCTTATACGTTCCGGAGCCCAATTTCGATCTGAGGCGAAGTAGTTAAAACGATCACCGCCGACTTTCGACGGCGAAAAAGACAAGTTTCGCACAACAAAACACCATGACAACGACATCCATGATGCCTGCTGCCGCGCAGCTTAACCCTGCTTGAGGTCGAAAGGACGATTGTTCAGAAGTGGTGCATATGTTGCAAGCTTCCAGGGCTAGCGGCATCTTCCCAGATACAGGGCCTGAGGAGTTCAGTATCCTCGAACAGCGGACCGATGACGACCGAGCCCGCCGAGCAGAGATCATCAATCATCCTCCGGTAATCGCGCAGAGGGAAATCCCTGATGATGTTGCAAATAGGTTCCATGCGGTTGAGGATGAATACAGACAAAAAATTGAAGATTTTATCCGAATGTGCAAGGTTGCCGATTGGGAATGGGACGCAATCACTGATGAACTTGTGGATTTAGAGAAACAACTATCCGACAAGGTACAGGCCCTTGTGGCGAAACAGGCAGAGTGCAACAGATTGGCGCAACAAGCCTCCAATCCGAAAGACGATGAGGCGCCACCCCTGGTTGACGCTGCAATCACAATGGAGATGGCGAAGATGAAATGAGAGGTCACTGCCAAAAATGGGCTCAATAACACTATGCAAGCCATACTGGGTGTGGCCTTACCAGAACTAGAAGCAACCAAGATAGCATCGGCAACCGCTGAAGATGAGAGAGACATGACCAGTGAAAAGATGGAGTCGGCCATGGTGGAACTGAATGCTACAAACGAGGCCTTAATTCGAGAGAAGGCAACCTCTGCACCCATCAGCACTTTCCAAACTAACAACCGCGTGTTTAACGTCAAAACAACGGGTTTGCCGACTTAAGATGGTACGAGGACCCTAGATGCCATCACCTCCTTCCTATCTACCCTGCACCGCCATTTTGGACCTCGTGCACTGGAGTTAGGCTTGACAGACGAGTGTGGAATCCCGTTGACCACAGGTTGGGCCGCCGTGGCACTGCTTCAGTTTCGCAACAAAGCTGCACTGTGGGCCAACCACCGTTTTCCGTCGTATCCAAGCGCAGTTGTAATATGGGAAGACTTCTCAGCCGCAGTCAAAGAGGTCTTTATCCCTCCCGACGCTGTAACCAGGCCAAAACATGATTGGGAGTCACTTTGAAATAATGGTGGCGAGCGTGTGTCCCCTTGTAATGAACGTTTGCGAGAGCTTTGACACCAGTTGGAACCCTACGCCCCACTCTCCGACGAACGCCATCTCGACTCATACCAGTTCAAACTCGAGAGCAACCCAGAAGAGTCCAAGGCTTTGATTGAGAAATTGGGATATCAGCCTACAGCGTCGCTCAATGACGTTATGGAACACATCTCCCGAGTGGACGCCATGCCTAACTCCAAGAAACAACTGATATCGACGACGTTTAAGAAAATGCAGGGCAAACAGAAAGAAGGTAGGGGCGGTGGCAGTAATGACCGGAGCTGTTATGCGTGTGGTGAAGTGGGCCACGCCGCCCGAACATGCCCAAATAAAGAAAAGGTCCTGGCCACATGGAGAGAAAAGAAATCAGCCAACGATAAGACGGGCGCTGATAAGAAAGAGAAGGGGAAAGATGAGAGGCGCAGAGGCTCCTGTGGTAGTAACAAGAAAGGCGGAAATGGAGGCAGAGGTGGAGGAAAACAACAGAGCCTCCGCTTGACCCAGCAGGTACCTGGAGAAGGAAATGATGATAAAGAGCCCAAAAGGCAAGAATTGTCCAATGACAGTGATGATGATGATTCAGAGGACTCGAGCTCAGGAAATGGCAACGGGAGCCATCAGCTGCAAAATGACTCCCTAATACCATAAAAATTACTAGTACTGTGTCTACAATTAAAAAGTGTACTCATTATCACCATCTCCGAGTTCGTGATAATGATACTATAGATCTTCTCTGTTTCGATGGACAGCATCGGTTCAAAAAGAATAATGACACATACAGTAGTGTAGCAGCTGAAACAGTCAAAGACGACAGGGCATCGGTGAATTATGTAACAAGAGAGATTGTGGAAATGTTAAAAAAGAAAGGGGCAGTGTTAGAAGAGAGACATGGCGGCTGGATGATCATGGAGACGGTGAATCACGAGGTAGAAAACGGCATTGAGAGAAGGCAACAGGTGCGCCTGAAACTCAAACAAGGATATGACAGCTACGCATATACGTGGTGGTTCACAGTATACGATGTGAAAGGCTTTGACATCATACTCAGGAAACGCTGGGTCTGCAACAACAATGGCACTTATCATATTGATCACCAAACAAACAACATGTGGATAACTCCAGGCGACATCGCATGGGAACACAGAGAAAAGGCTGCACGAATTCACTACCTTTGTGGCCTTTATCCAGACAGCGAACCAGAGTACGACACCATCAATAAAGCAGCCTGCACCATGGGTATCGAAATTATTAACAAGAAACATCTCCCTCGCATGAGCTCTCGACTTTTGGCTAGGGAATTTATGGTTCGGATACGATACGACCACACTGAGCCTGCACAGCCACCAGACGAATGTCACAGCATGCTTCGCGATTTTGAGACTGCTGGTTCATTCGCAGAGCTGATGTACGACACCACCCGGAGCAAACCACAATTTAAAATCGACATATGTGCAGAAGATGATAAGAAAGCCCCATACCGGCCTCCATATCAATTAACTCCCAAAAGAGACGCGGAGCTACAACCACAATTGAATAAAGCTATACGCAATGGCTGGATAAGGCCGGGTAACAGCCATTATGGCTCCCCCGTCCAATTCTTGCCTAGGAAAGATGGTGGATTGCGAATCTTCATTGACTACCATGCAGTTGACCGCATAACCAGGAAGTACCGATACCCATTACCTCACATTGACGAGCGTGGCCAACCGTTGGGAGGCTCGATCTGCTTCTGGAAGATAGATCTAACCTCGGGTTATCCTCAAATTCTAATATGTGCCGCCAATCGTCAAAAAAACAACTTTCTCAACCAAAGATGGGCTGTACCAATGGATGGTACTTCCATTTGGACTTGCCAACGCACCTAGTCAATTTATGCGAGTCATGAACTGCCTACTCGCTTCCAACCCTGACCTACGTAAATTTGTGGCTGTTTATCTTAACGATGTATTAATCCATAGTTCGACGAGAGAGAAGCATCTGGAGCACGTACGGACAGTACTATAACGTTTGCAGAAAGCCGGCCTGA
This sequence comes from Trichophaea hybrida, assembly GCA_015178995.1. Lineage (NCBI taxonomy): Eukaryota > Fungi > Ascomycota > Pezizomycetes > Pezizales > Pyronemataceae > Trichophaea > Trichophaea hybrida. The sequence goes on along the minus strand of WHVE01000336.1, from coordinate 31,377 downwards.
AATTGAAGATGTCCAAATACAAATGGTTTCCCAATGAGATTGAATTTTGCGGCTGTCAGATGGACCAAGAAGGAGTGCATACGTCTTAGTCAATGACAAGAACAGTATCTGGATTTCCTCACCCTCGGAACGTGAAAGAAGTTCGTGGCTTTCTCGGTCTGACGGTCTATTACCGCATGTTCATACAGCACTATGCTCACATCGCCTTGCCATGATATCGTATGTGCAAAATGAATTAAAAAGTCAAAATGGGTGGCCGCCGTGGCGAGCCACAGCTCAAGGATGTCGGTACCGTGCAATTTGCTTGGAATGGAGAAGCAGAAGAGGCCTTCAAAACATTACAAGATGCCACTTGCAAGGCTCCCGTACTGGCACTACCGGAGGAAGGGGGCGAGTATGTGGTTCATTCTGACGCCAGCAAATATGCAGTCGGAGCAGTAATATCACAGAAGTAACAAGAAGGAGAAACCAGAGTCATTGCCTTTTGGAGCAGGAAGCTTAAGGGCGCAGAGACGTGATACTCTACATATGACAGAGAACTCCTAGCGATTCGTAACGCAGTTGTGAACTGGCACTACTACCTCCATTCAGATAGAAGTTTTACAGTCCATACGGTCTATGCGTCCTTAAGACACATACTAACTCAACCTCGACTCACAGCACGACAAATGGAGTACTTAGCAACGTTACCAAATCATAGATACGATATCCGGTACATTCCAGGTGCGAAGAACCAGGCGGCTGATGCACTGACGAGACATCCGGACTTGAGACGCGAGCGTTGTCAAGTCTCCCAATGTCAGCTCCCGCAGTTGGTAGTCCAGGACTCGGCAGAGTGGCTACAAGAGGTTACAGCAGAAACGAAGGACGACAGCTGGAGTAAAGAGATACTATAAATACTAGCGTCCAAAGATGACCAGGAACACCCACCGAAGACGTCCGCTCCAGCTTCAGTGCGAAATGCGTGGGCTCGCCGCCACCGATTCTCCCTGGACGACTGCCTGCTCTACCTGGACCCCCATAAGCAGGACCCTGAACGACACAAAGACGAACCACGTCGGCTCTTCATTCCGGCACGCCTAAGGAACCGAATCCTCTGGGAGGCACGTGATACTGCTGAGGGAGGACATTTTGGAGCTGCAAAGACATATATGATGGTGAGACAATGTTTCTTCTGGCAAGGGATGTGGAAAGGAGTTCAAGCATACACAAAAGGCTGTAACACCTGCGCACGAGTTAATCAACGGGCTGGGAAAGTAGTGGGCTTGTTACAACCAGTACCAGTTGCACGAGGCCACTGGGAGCGTGTGGGGGTAGATGTTATTACTGACGTGCCAACATCATTGAGAGGAAACGATTGCATAGTGACCTTCGTGGACCACTTCTCCAAACAAGCCCACTTGATGCCCTGCGCTAAGACCATTGACACCGCGGAATTTGCACATCTATATTTTGAAGCCATCAGACAATTTCACGGTGTCCCACGAGAGACCGTCAGCGACAGAGATGCGCGCTTTTCGTCGGATTTCTGGACGGAGGTCAATAAGATGCTGCAGACGATGCTGCTGATGTCAACAGCATTTCACCCACAGACAGACGGACTGTCGGACATCTCGAACAAGCAAGTAACGCGGTATCTACCGGCCTTTGCCACTCACCACCAAGATCAGTGGGATACCATGCTTCCACTAGCGGAATACGTATACAATAGGTCAACGCACTCATCCACAGATCAACGCCCATTCGAATTAGGTCTAGAACACACACCATTTATTCCATCAGACTTCGTTGCGGTTTGGTGTCAGCATGATGATATGCGGACTCTGGATCGTGTGGCATTTGTTGAACTGTTGCAGGCTTCCTTGCTGGACGCCCAGGACCGCCTCCGCGAAGCACAAGATAGCCAGAGGGCGGAGGCAAATCAGAGCCGACAGCCATGTAACCTGCAGGTTGGAGACCTCGTAATGTTAAACACTAAAGACAAACCGATTACATACGCCAGCCAAGATCCTTCTCGTCAGAAGTTACTGCATCCATGGTCCGGACCGTACAAAATCATTAAGTTGCGTGGACCCAATACAGACGAATTAGAGTTGCCAAATGATATGTCCATTCACGATAGGGTGAATGTCAGCAGACTCAAGAAATATATCACTGATCCGAAATGAGAAAAGCCTCCTCCTCCTCCGGTACAGGCACTAATGGACAAACATGGCACGATTCAACGTTCGTATGGTGTAGAGGCGATTGCCTCGCACGAGAAGGCACCTGGCGTTAAAGATGGCTTCAAATACCAAATCAAGTGGGAAGGCTACGATGACGACGACATGACATGGGAGCCAGCTGCCAACCTCTCAAATGCGAAGCAGATACTTGACCAGTACCAGAAGCAGCATGGCTTGGGAGAAAGGAAGGTCAAATGAAAAAAGAAGTGTTAAGGCCGTGGAGCCGATTGCCATTGGTTGCACTTTGTCGAGGAGTCGATGACAAGTCGGTTTATTCTTTTGTTTTCAAGGTTTTGTGTTTTTCTATTGGCCCATAAGCCGCGGAGTCGCGGCTTGGGAGTTTTGTTTTGACAGTGGGTTTTGTTTTTCGAGAAGAATCTCGAACTGTTCAAGCGCGATGTAATGTGGAGTGAGACCTAGCCAATCACATTGCCTATGTACGTGTCTCAGTTGAACGTAAGCAACCTGATTGGCCGAGAGAATGGCCGGGTACCTGGGACGGATAGGGAATGTACGATGGCAATTGCAAATGGACAATAGTCATTTCATACTACTACACCGTGAGCCTCCGGGAACACCAGTGCAAGGTTCTGGAGCCTCCGGGAGCACCGGTGCAAGATTCTGGAGTCTCTGGCAGCCCCGGTGTATGGTTCTGGAGTCTCTGGCAGCGCTGGTGCAAGGTTCGGGAGCCTTTGGGAGCGCCGGTGCAAGGTTCTGGATCCTCCAGGAGCGCCAGAACACCAATTTTGAGCCTGCGGGAGCGCCGGTGTATGTTTCTGGACACTCTGGGAGCGGCCGGTACGAGATCTAGGAGTCTCCCAAGCATTGGATGATGTGGAATCATTCAGATATATATTCCATATATTTTCCCCATTCTTGGGTGATTGATCCATCCCTTTGATTACTTTATATAGATACTGTTGGAATGACTGTGCATTGTCTATATATTCATATTAACAAGGAAACAGTTTGCAATAATGATACGGCAAGAGATATGAAAATAGAGAGCAATTTAGAAAGCACGGCAAGGAAAGAACATAATGAATGAAGCAAATGAGACATTGAGAAACCTGAAGCACAGCAACTATAACACCTGCCCAACTCGATCAATCAAACATATTATCAATATCAGCAACACCGTCACCCATTTCGTCCGCTCCAAGGAAAGCTGATATTTCATTTGCATCCACTTTGCATAGATGACTAATGCGATCTCTGCACTTACTGATCATTGCGTTTTGCCTGGTCGGATGGATGGAACGCCAATGATTATAGGCTCTGAGAGTAACCCCTGCAATCCGAATTTGGTTAGTCATTCTAGTGCCCATATGTATAAATAAGCGTAACCAGAGTCTAATCAAATAGGGAGAAGCTCCAACTGGAAAACCAGGTATGCCCAAAACAGATCGGTGCAAATGAAATGGATATATAAATGATCATTACTTTGATAATCATCCTGGTTAAAGTTGGTGGTGACTTTTGTGCCCTGCTCATAGTCTGATAGTGCGCAGTTGATGGCAGCTGCGGCAATTGCTAACGTCAATAAAGAAACCAGATCACAGTATTTAGCTGTATGTGGGAGCCGTCCTAAGCTTTTCACCGTAAAGAAGAAAATATGGTATATCAGATCTAAGATCTCAAACCTGGTAAACCAGGCTTTTTTATCACTGACAATTTTCATCATATATGACTCTTCACCTAGCAGATGCGCAATTTGGTATTTTAAGTCTTCTTGCGAGCGAATATCAAGGCAGTAGCTTCCCAAACCGGTGGACCGTGACGCCTCAGCCAGTCGCCCATGCAAGCTACTGATTTTGCTATTCAGTTATAAAATTAATACAAATCACCTTTCCTGGTGCGGCAAGCAAAACTGACAGTCTCTCGAGTTTGAAAATCTATCTCTTTTGAGGGGCCACCAGTTGGTGGACATACCGATGGACTGTTTTCCGGTGCACCGGCGACCCGCCTGTGACAATCCTGAGCCTCAATTGATAGGTTCCAGCTCTGTGCAATGAGCTCATATCTTTCGTCCTTCGTTGATGGCCATGGGTTTTTGGAAATCAGAAGAGTTGCAAGGAAGTCTTTCGCCAGCTTGAACGTTTTCTTGTTGTCTTCTTGAACACTTTGGTCTTTTGTTCTTGTGGTGGCAACAACTGGCACTGGTTCCCTTGTAGTACCAGGTAGTAGTGACACCGGAAGATATGTGTTGGACTTGGTATGCTTTGTCGGAGGTTTTGGTACAGCAGATTGTGAGCGAAGTCCTGGTCGGGGTAAAACTATAGTATCTGCTCGGTTCCTTTTCTTCTGTGCTGGGACAACAGTTTTACGCGGTACGCTCTTGCTCTGGCGGACCGTTGGTTCAGGCTTACCAAGATCATCTTCTTCACAGATGGAAGAATCTGATTGTGTAAGGTTGGGGTGGTGATAATCGTTTTCCTGCTCATCATCTCCGGGATAATCCTCCTGCATACAATCGAGATACCATATCAATAATCATTCTCTTAATGAATATTTGGATAAAATTGGAGTGAAAAAAGGACAAACTTCTTCAAACTGTTCCGGGTACTCCTCCATCTGCTTTGCCCTGTCTGCTGCCCGTTCAAGTTACACCTGCTGATTCTTGTGCGAATAATGGCTCAGGATGTCTTGTGTGGAGTGTTCCATTGAACTGACCAATAAAAGGATGTGACATAGAAAGCCGGAAGCGGAAAGTGGAAAAATCAATGAATGACTGGATGGTATAGATCAACACGTGCTGAACCTGACACTTGATTGTTGATTGAGAGGTTTGATCTTGTTCAATATTTATACAACAGTAGCTGCTTCCCAGCACGCTGGACAGATGAAATTAATTAATAACATCAACTGACCATTAGAGATCGTAACATTTAAAATTAGACTGTTGCAGACTGTGAAGGAGGCTAGGGTGAAGCATGACTTACGACTATACCAACTTTCAGGCACTCCGGCAGGAGACTGGTATTCCAGCTGCCAGCTCATACCAGGAGAACACACGAATGCCCGCTCGTACATGACAGACGGTTGAGGAGGCTACGGTGAAGTATGACTTACAACTGCATACCCACATCCAGGGGCCCCGGCAGGACAGCAGTTTGCAAGCAACCTACACAGACCGTAAGTACATACGAATGCACCCTTACCTGACTGAGTGTTGAGGAGGCTAGGGTGAAGCATATCTTACAACTGTATACCAACTTCCAGGCGTGCCGGCAGGAGAGCAGTTTCCAAGCTAACTACCTAAACCATCAGCACATACAAATGCCTCCATTACTAAAAGACTGTTGTGGAGGCTCGGGTGAAACATAACTGACACTGTATACCAACTTCCAGGCATGCCAACAGGAGAGCGGTTTGCATGCTAACTACACAAACCATCAGTACATATGAATGCCCCAGTACCTGACAGACTGTTGAAGAGGCTAGAGTGAAGCATAACTTACAACTGTATACCAACTTCCAGGCGTGCCCACCAGAGAGCGGTTTCCAACCTAACTACGCAAACCGTTAGCACATCCGGATGCCACATTGCCGGACATATACGAGTTTTCACATACCACCAACAGACCATTGATATTATGCACCGCACTACATTGTGAAAGCAGTTCAGGTCAAGACCATACATTACAACTTGCACGGGCGTGCTGTCTTATGACTGCCAATATGTCCATCAGCCGTAAAACTTGCGATAAAAGAAGAGGGAAGTGTGTGCAATGATCGTGCATTTGGGGACGCACTGGGAAAGTTGTTGTCGATGTCTGGTGCAGTTTACCAGTAGAGTCAGTCGATGCGCCGCCACAAGTTATAGAGGATAAGTTTGTGGATCTAACGTTAATTCTCCCAAAGTTGCAGCTATTATCCTTTGAATATCATTCCTTGTGTGATGAGTTCGAGCAAAGAATCTTGCGTCAGTTGACCTAGGCCGCCACAGAATGGGGTGATTCTTCGGAAGAACTCACAATTTCCTTAAATATAGTATGCTGTTGTGTTCGGTGTGGTTGGTGATAATGGTCAGAAAGGGGCAAACATGATCTTATGGGGATGACCGCAAGTTCTGACACTCCTCCCTCAAGATCCATCTCGCCGTGGCAATTGTCAGTATTTAATATTGCACCCACGATATGAAATGATGAGAGAGCATATAATAAGGAGTTGACGAAATTTCAGGTAGGACGAAAGAGAGTTGTTGACCCAGAAGAAAATCCACAAGGGAGGAAACAAAGGTGTTTGGCCCTGCAATACCAAGATGGCAACGATAAGACAGGTCATACTCCAATCACTAAAATTACAGATTATTCCACACGATTTCCTTTTAGATTGACATTTGACTCTTTCTTGATACATCATGGAGTGTCTGATATGTCAATTGTCAGGTCTATATAAATGCTATTTGTGCAAGTCAATAAACCTATGTTCAAAAATTTTGGTGTATGATGTCATTCATGAACTTTAATTAATTAAGATGGGGAACTAAAAAACATTAGCAGGCAGGCAAGACTTAACATTATATTGACAAGAGACGGGTATTGCCGTCAATTGGTAACCGGTGCGCCGGGAAATTTTTAGACACACTCCCGCTCATCCAGCTCATCCACCTCATGCATCTCTCTCATCCGAGTATCCCATAATCAGCCCATGGATCGCTTGCTGGGAGTACATTTTGACTCTTTCAGCAGACCGAACATACGGAGTTGAGTATAAATTCAGCATAAGTAGATCTTAAACGTTCAATACGGCTAATACATATTAGGTTATGAATCAAGCATAGTTACGAAGTTATAAAGGAACCGTTTCCTCATTGGGCAATGAAATTTATTAGCTAATAATCATTCATGTTCAGGCGCACTGAGAGGTCTCACAATTGCACACAGGTGCACATGAAAATATGTGAGTGGTGTGCATTTGCCGGTGCCCTGATCACAGAAAACTTGTGATTGGGCAGAGGAATACCTTGAGACAATCAATGCTGCACAATACAACATGAAACAGTCAAAAATAGATTAAAGACGCGAGAACACGGTTCATGCTAAACCTACAATATACTAACTCTACGTTCAGACCGCCGTAATCTTGATCCTGAAATATAACACTGATGCAGAGATATACTCTGGTGAGAAATATATGAACTGAGTGAGCGGTTCATTGTTAAAAGTGATTGATGAGCAGGGAAGGAGATGGATGGTCTGCGGATTCTGTGATCTGTGAATTGATGGCACCACTCGTATCACGCTGGTCAACTTAAGGCTAGGTGCACTGCACATATCTAGCTAGTTCTGGGCCGAGCTGGTGGGCAAATTATCCTCAAAACCCGCTTATCGACAAGGTTGAATCTTCCGAAACAATGGTCAAAGTAGAGTCGTATATGTAGGTTCAAGGTTGAATCTTCCAATACAATCGACATGTAGAGTCGAATATTTTGGATCATGGTTGAATCCTCCGATATAATGGACAATGTACAGTCGAATATTCATGTTCAAGGTTGAATCTTCCAACAATATACAAGCTGGAAGTCCAGCCCTTCCTTTGGTTCTTCAACAGGATGTATATGAAGATCTTTGTCTCAAGACTCTTTCCACTAGACAATAATCTCATTTACTCCGGCGCAATAGCATTGGCAATTGAATTCTGTCTGAAGTGGACTGTTACAAAAATCCCGTGAATACTAAACATTTTGACTAACAATAAGATATTATAATACAACAACCATGAACACCAGAAACTTCTGCTACAAGTGCATCTATAAATCAACCCTGAACTCCAGAAACTTCTGCCACAAGTACGTCTATAAAACAACCATGAACTCCAGAAACTTCCACCACAAGTGCGTCCATCAAAATGACCATCATTGCAACAGAAAAAAAAGAGCCATACATTCCTGAATGAATAAGTTAGTTGAACTATAAACAACTACAATGGGATATACCTGCATGAGGATTCGAAAGTTTCCTAACCTACCATCTCCATCGTCCCTGCGGAAGCCGTTCGGTTTGCCTCTCACATTCCTTGACCATGTGGTATATCATATCAATGGTGTTATCGGGGCGATTCATCAACCTATGCAAGGCCCTCATTTCTGCAACTCCAGATCTCTGCTGGAGCACACTGACCAGATCTTCATAACCGTTTGGCCCAGTGATCAGTAGCCATGTGTACGATACACGGTTTTGCGGTAATGGTACCATTCGAGCGAATGCCTGAGGTTGTTCATTCAACAACCAACACTTTTGGGGCATAACCGCATGATTTGCTGCAGTTAAATCAAGGCCTGTACCACCGACCTTTGGAGTGGTAATGAATACTGAAAGGTTGTGAGAATCTTGGAATTGCAGTTGCATGTCGGTCCGCTCTTGCGAGTCTATTTCGGCATACATCCAGAAGATATCAATATAGTCGCCAAACTACTGCATGATTCACGATTGAAGATGTCAGACTTGGCCAGGAAGAGGACAAACTACGACCGCCATTTGAGCAGGAGGGTCAGACAACACAAATTTTGCGGCTTCTGGGAGATCGTTTTCAAGCTCAGCAGGTGGATATTCTGCCAGCTGACGTACAAGCATCGGAATGACGTGCAACGGTAGCCACCGGAATAACGGTGGTTCACTCAAGTCATCGATCTCAGACCCACTCAGAATCCTCTCACCCCTAACATTCATGTCCTCTGTATCTCCTGAGACCAATGAGGAACAGGTCAATCTCCACCTGTGCACCCAGTAGGCACCCCCCTCACCTTGAGACTTATATCAGTTCACAAGTTGCTGTTGAGTTTGTTGTTCTGCCGTGGTCCATGTCAGGTTAAGAATATGTTCTTTCACCTTGGGTATCTCTACCAACGGTTCTCCATCGGCTAATTTTGACTCTGACCTGCTACAGATTGTCCATGGCTTGGCTATCCTGATAACCTGCCCGGCTGCAGCCTTTTGAGCCTCATCGTCGTCAGACCTGATGCCTTGTGTCAAACTCTGAACAACAACCTGGAGTGCTTCCGCACCATGCAGCTCTAGTAATGTTTTGTCTTCAGCACACATCGGCGCGCCATGGAATAGCCATATAGTCTGATTGACCCAGTCACTGAGTGTATGGTACACTGGTGTCGCAGTCACCTGCAGTTTAAATCCGATCTTGGCCTCTACAGAAACACTCCATCCCTGAGAATCACATCCTTGGTACCGGTGTGATTCGTCAATGATCGCAAAGCTCCAAGCACATTTGGTGAGTTGCCTCTGGCCATTCGATTTGGCTCGTGCCATTCAGGTATCGTATGATATGAGATGAATGTTCCACCTTTGTTCCGGCTCGTCGGCAGAGGCGTTCAGATCTTCATTTGTAAGGTTGTAATGGTTTGGATCCAACAGATCGATTATAGTGATATCTGCGTTGCAGGATATATACTTCATGATACTTTTAAACATCTCCAAACTTCCCGGAAGGGTGACTATCAAGATTGGTTCGTGGGCCGATGCCAGGCATGGATGGCCAAAAGGCGGTGTCATTTTGATCTCCAACAGCCGGCATGGTACCGGATTCTTCTTTGTTAATGGGTAACAACATCGTTCCTCAGGTGGTACTACTGCATATTTATTCTGCGGTTGATTGATCCATTCATCCAGAGTTTGACCCAAAAGAATTGACAATGACTGACCAAAATCTACTTTCTCAGGCTGCAATGTGCAAAACATGGCTGCAGCAAGAGACGTATGGGTCTTTCCAAGGCCCATCTCATCTGCAATGAGCCCGCCGGGCAGGTCAGCATCCCAGACCCATCTTTTGCCAATGAACCTGATGGCCCAGATTTGATTCGCCAGAAATTTCACTGGCAGGCCGGGATTGGCATATTTATGGCCAGCAACTCTATCGGTCTTCGACAGGCGCACTGGGAATGCACCTAGAAGCTTGAGAGCTTCCTCTAAACACTCATGTTTGAACTAATTGTTGATTGTGTTCAGTACAGTACTCCAGCGAGATATGTCGTCATTCAATATATCATCAACAGAGAAGATCTGCTCCTGGGCCTCTCTGGTTTCGGGTTCGTCTTTCCTCATTAGTTTTTTGATTACCTCCATAGTCAGTTGTTCCGATGGGCTCAGACTCCGGCACTGGCACACCTGACAAAATGCACACATTCTGTTAGGATCACATTGGCAAGTGGATGCATAATTTTTATAAGATTGAAATGAATTTCGGTTTTATTCACTCTAATCCTCCAACAGATTGTAATCCACTTACAGATTGCTTTTTATCTCCCTCAGCATCGTCCTGAGGATTCTTATCTCTCTCAACATCGTCCTCAGTATTCTTATCTCCTGCACTTCAATTGTTCTAGTTGAAAATTATTAGCAGCTCTTTTGACTTTGTTGGGATTAATGGGTAATTACCAAACCAATAACATGCTCTGAACCTTCCCCTGCCATATGCAACTCGATCAGGAAAAGCTTGACATGGTGCCTGACTGGAAAGGCTTGTGAAAGTGATGCATTATATGAAACTGGATCAAACAGCGCAGTCCAGATCACCTGTCCATTCCTGTTCCTTCCCATACATGCATCATCCAAAACCTCATCACTCAATGTACACTGGAAATGTGCTTTCAAAGTGAAAGATTTTTCAGTGACATTCAGTTCGCAGTTTTTTGATATAGATGTCAGGAGCTCCACCCAAAGCGTGACATCAGTCTATGATGCTGAGAATTCCATCTGGATGGATGTGTTGTCATCCGGAGATATGCAACTAACTTTTACCATAAAGGTTGAGTTATCCAGTATAGGAAGATTCACCTTGGCCTTTTTCAATGGGTGTTCCATTCTATCATTTGTCCCCGATCTCTTGTTGTTTTTTTTCCTGACCCTTTTGTCCCTGATCACATTTGTAACCTTTTTCAAAAACATATCGACCCACTCATGTCTGGTCCCCTCAGAATTATGAAAATTGGCCAATGGCATCCATTGATCGTAAGTCTTAATAAAGTCGGCCATGGCTGACTCCCAGTGCAGCACTGAATGGTGTTGCAGTTTTAGTCTGTTTGAGCCAGAGATAATTTCTTTATGCTTTTTTTCAACAAAACCGGCGACGAATAATTTTTTCCATTTGTTGAATGTGGGGGTTGTCTGACCCATTCAAGTGGTAATGATTTTGTCCGTGAATGCTGCGGTTGTAAGACTACGTGGCCTGGTACCATTTCGGACAGAAACTTCCTCAGTCGTCCCAAAATCATCCACAGAATTTTCAAACCCATCGAACGATATATCAGGAAGGGGTGGCAGCACCACAATCTTTTCCACATCAGTTTTCTGAACTGGGTGAGGCGTTACAAACCGCTTCGGGGGTAGGTGAATCTGCATTCTAGCGGTGTTCCGTGGAGATTGTGGTTCAGGTGAAAGCCCTTCCAAGGACGGCTGAGTGTGATTTAGGCATGGTTGAGGAGGTATAGGCACACTGGAATATCACTGATCCCATTGTGGCGGTGGTGTTTTTGGCTGATTGGTGAGTTGCGGCACAAGAGGCTTTTCTGGTTGAGGATAATCGAGCTTGCATATGGGTCTTTGTTGTTATGCTTGTACTCAGGCTGCTGATGAGGATGATTTGGCGAGCCTTGAGGTTGCTGGGCATTCAGCTGGTGATGAGGATACTGCTGAGTGCCCTGGGTTTGGTGCTGGGAGTTAGGCTGGGGATGAATGTACTGCGGCGGGCCTTCGGTGTTTGGCTGGGGATGAATGAAAAGCGGCGGGCCTTGGGTGTTCTGCTGTTGGGGGTAAGACAACATGCTTTGTGTGTTTGGCTGGTGAGGAAGGAAAAGTGGCATGCCATGGGAGTGCTGCGGATGGGGGTACAGTGGTGCGCCTTGAAAGTTTTGCTGTTGGGCGTACTGTGGCACGCCTTGCGAGTTCAGCTGTTGGGTGTACGGCGGGGCGCCTTGGGAGATCAGCTGACAAAACAAGTACTGCGGTTTGTCTTGGGTGTTTGGCTGGGGAGGTTAAAACCACGGCGTGCCTTGGGTGTTTGGCTGGGGAGGTTGGAAGAGCGGCGCACCTTGGTCGTTCTGCTGTTGCAAATACTGAGGAGCGCCTTGAAAATCCTGTTCGGGCTCTTGAGGATGATATTGCGGGTTAGGCCATGAGTTCGATGAGTTGTTAGTGCCATCAGGAGCCTGACACATGGTCGGATTGATGCTGTAATTGGGGGTGATCGCACACTGCGATCCTTGATTCTGGTCTGTAGGGTACCTGTATGTTTGCTGTTGTTGCTGATATTTGTTGAATTTTTGAGCATCCCACTGTCGATCTCTGGATGCTCATCTATGTTGTAGTGGTGATCCTGAAGATGACATTGTTCAAAAAGATTTGGGAACACAGATATAAAAATTGGAATGTTATTCTCAAGGCTCTCTGAATACTATATGCAATTAGCAAATGACAGGACACAGTGGAAAGAAGGGCTGATTATATCTCTCACATCTTCGAGTCTCATACCGTACCTTGTTCAATAGGGTTCTGAATAAACAAATTTACACTTCTTTGTTTCATTGACACACCCCAAGGGGATATCCTGGGCATTGTTGGTATAAGAGAACAAGCTGGAAGTGGAAGAGCCAGCGACAGCAAGGCGACTATGGTGATGAGATCTCACTCATATTGTGTATCAGTATGACCACTCGGCTTCCTGTTGGAGGTTGGTGTATGCAATAATTACCATGATTTCTACCATGGCATACCATATACAGACATGACAAACAAGAATAGTATCACCAGTGCACCACAAATTGGCGAAATAATGGATCAGGTGAATGGTAGACATCTAAAGGAGAAATGAACTTGATGATGGTGAGCAGCAGATATGATTCTTACCTCCATAGTGAATGACACTCAAGGCCAAAGTGTTATTCGGGTGGTTGTTGGAGGTGCTCCGGTGACGTATTTGTATGATAATTTGGTTAGATATATGGGCCGGAACGAGAGATATGCATATATACAAATAGCCTAGTATGATGGAGGGCAAAATTATACAGCATGCTTGGTGGGAAAGCAGCTCGGTTATGGTGATTCTAGAACGAAAAACAGTGATCAGAAAAATGGAAAGAAGTTGAGGTGATACCCCTCACTCAAGGTAGTGCTCTTCAAGGGAGTGCACTTCTAGGTAGTGCACTCACATGGTGGTGGTGCGGCTGAAATTTAATGCGCTAACGCAATTTGAACAGTCTCACAAAGCAATTCCTGCAAGTGAAACTCTTGTGTGAACCCTCCTGAAAAATCACCACCACCATCTATTCTCCTAGCATGGCTAGATCGAGGCAAAATCGCATTACTTGTGTCATGTAGAACAAGAAATTACCCCCCAGAACAGATTAGAAGCTTGCTACAAGCAGTTTCACCCCATTACCATGGCTCAAGGCCTTTTGCCTGACAGAACTATACCTCCTGTTGGATGGAACCGTCCAGCACCAGCTGGATTCAATGTCAGTAGGTGCACTTGAATCATTCAAGAATCTATGATCCTATACTAAGGTGAGTCGGTAGACTTTATACCAGGTATGCCACCACTCAAAGATTCCTCCGACAGTGAATCTATAGACCCTCAGATGCCAGATCTAACATGTACGTCTGACCAAATCAGAACTAATTATCACAGCGATATCGTGAAAGGGGAGGCGGCTGGTGGTCAGGCGTATGGTGTGGCTACTGGGATATACAACAATCATTGTATATACCTGGATCAATGGAACCCATGGCATCAATTCGATTGTGAATATGACATTCAGCAAGCTCCACCCTTGTGTCAGAACTCCAAAATGAGGATGGACCAGCACCTGAAACATGCACTTGATGACTTCCATATCAAGTCTGTTCAATCGGCTACTAAGTTGTGGGCACTGTTGGAATTCATAGACTTCGGTTTGGGTGCAAAGAGTTGGTTAGAAGACAGTTCAAAAATATTCAGCACATTGTATTATTGAGCTATATTCAGGTGCATAAAATTTCTTTTGGCTTATATCCCATTTGCCACGCACTGTGATTTTGAACCGGTGAGACTGACAGATTCTCAGGGGAATTGCATTTACAGTTAGATGAATACCAGCAATTGGTGATGGGATACCCAGGAGCAACTGCCCCAGGGCGCCACAATTTTACCAGTTATTTTTTCATCAGATTAAACGCACCTGACAAATGTTTCTGGTAAGAGACAAGCCTGGCCCTTATACATGACTATCGTTGATATATGAAATAATGTCTGCCAGAGTCCCAAGAATCGCGGCTGGATCCTTGTCGGACTCATAGCATGTCCTCCAAAAGGTGCCACAAACACCGATGACACCTGGCACAACGCAATCCACACTTTTCTGTCGGCGCTCTGAGAATGTGATATCAGTGGACCAGGCTTGGAATGGGATGGGGCTGATGGTTTTCGAAGAAGGTGCTTTCCACTGCTGGCTACATGGGTTGGTGACTATCCAGAACATGTGATGATTGCTCGAGTTTCATATAGTTCATGTCCTATTTGTGAAATTCCCAAAGGTACGGCGATAGGACATTCCGGTCAACAAACAATATTGGATCCGAGGGATCAAGAAACCTACAGTGAACTTGTCGATCATGAACACATCGATGAGCTGATAGCATCTGGAGTCCATTCATTCCGTAACAAGTTCTGGCAATACCCTCCCTGCAATGTGTATCGGCTATGGCAACCTTATGAATTACATTAATTGCTCCTGGGATTAGTAAAGGATCTATTTGACTGGCTTCTCAAATACCTTACAGCGCGAAATTTGAAAGACTGATTGGATATGCATTTCACATCTGTACCACTGCATCCGGGACTCCAACTCTTCCAAAAGACCTTTCATTCATTAAAGAGTGGGTCATAGGAGGGGAAAGAGATCAGGGGAATGGTTAGAATATTGGCAGTTAACTGTGCGCCAATATTAGCTGGAACAATTGATGACAAAACGAATGCGGACGAGATTTCATTCGATCAAGAAATAATGGGAACCGTGCAGGCATTATGCGAATTCTGCCTACTCGTATGCCAAAGAAGCCACTCTGATCTATCCCTCATTGCACTTGACGATGCGCTCGAATGATTCCACAGGTTGAAAAGTGTTTTCTGAAAACAGACAAAGTTGAAGACTGTAGAAGCCAAAGTCATGAATGCGTTGAAACGAGAATCTGTGAGAATACGGGAGCAAAAGATGGTTGAGATCCAAGTTGCAGTAGAGGCAGAAGTGTATGGGGCCCGCAAAATTATTACTGCCAAATGCAAACAATTTCAAGCACCTCTGGATCACACTGAGATTGATGACAGAGATTCAATTACCAACAACCTGGAAAGAGAGATATACGGAATCACTGTGGCACAACCGCATCTTTTCAAGAGGACATTTTTCCAGCGAATGGCTGAATTTGAAACTTCGTGGGAGCAACACGGCATTCATGAGCTCCGAAAAGTAATTGATCATCAGCTTGTGCACTTCGGTTACCCCAAAATGAATCTGGTCAGCCATATATCAGTGTCAATTCGGCGAATCGGTTCGGGTGACAATTTCACAACAGATCTCTCAGAATTGCTACATATTTCCAATGTGAAAGATGGCTACCGCTCCAGCAATAAAGTGAATTATACTCAACAAATTCTCAAATACAATGACCTCCGCAGTGGCTTTGACTATATGGAGGAAACTCTGCATTACCTGGCACTTCAAGGCTGGAATATTGTTGATTCCGCCAAGTTGAGAAATGAATTGAGAGTTGCTTTCGTATTGATAAACTGATTGTCCAGTCCTGCGTTCTTAAAACTAGGCTTTCCATCTCTTATAGTGGTTGACAAACGACAAAATACGAGGCCAGCCCACCGACTACGCCTCAACAAAGGGCAGCCTGAGCCAATATTCCAACCAGTACCACCAAATATATATAACTTGAGAGAAACACACGTCCGTGGGGAGTGTAGGAGTGTCAAACTATAATATCTTACAGATGTAGCTGGCGATTTCAAATTTCCCATTCTTGGAAAGCTATTTCGGGCTCAAATTGAAGAAGATTGGGGAACAGAAATTACAGGTCTTGTGTTCAGCTACAATCTTAAGACACTAATGGACGAAGTTCAAATTCAACTACACAATGGTCTATCCTATTATTGCCAATCGCTCCACTCTCCTGCAACCATCGAGCAAATAGGGCTTGACTGTAAGGTGGAATATACTGATGCTAATAAGGGCATGATGTCTGAAACACATACTGTGTGGGATCAACATGCAGAGAGTGAGCATAATCACCTTGACAATAACTTTCAAGGCCGAGTTCCATTGTTTCCGATCTGATATTTTACCTGGAGGCCACCAAACAAAATTCAACAGTTTCGGGAACACGTACCTGAAGGAAAAATACTACCACCTTTCTGCAAACGATGTAAAAGGAGACGGGAATGGGTATTACATCCTCGATCTCAAGTGTATGCGGTGATTTCAACAAAATGTCAACACCGAAGGGGCTGGGCTGACAAGATTGATGGCTTCATTCGAGTGGTAAAATTGATTCATAAAATGCACATTGTTCCGTTGGAGCAATTGTTGGCCTGCACATTTGGTCAAAGGGGATGAAGAAGAAGTACTAGGCATTTGTAGACACCATGGAGATACAAGTGTATAGTTATTGAACAACCAGGTGGACCTGGATTCATTCTGGACTGTATATTGAGAGTTACGAGGTTGTTTTCAGCAAACCTATATTCAATGTTCGGGCTGGTTGGGTGTTTTGTGAGGTGGGACATAAGTTGTAATGACAATTTGTAGAGTGATATGGCATTTATACTTTACCAATATGAATGATGGTTAGACAGTACAAAAGCACATTGGTCCAAAAAATACGGTGCACCACAATTGAAGGCAGTTGAACGCCTTTTCAGGCAGGCCGGGAGGTTAGGTGAACGCTGGTGAGGTAGGAATCAGGTTTCTGGCACGCCGGAAGGTTTTATGGGAAGCTAAAAAAGGGTTGGTGAGAGCTCCAGGAGGGTCTGAAACTATGTCAATTTCTTCCGGATGCTCCTGCAGTACCATCCCATGCTCCAGCAGTTTCCGGGAGGTTTGGTGAGAGCTCCAAGAGGGTCCGAAACTGCGCTATTTCTCCCAGAGGCTCCTGGAGTACCGTCCCATGCTCCGGGAGTCTCCGGCGGGTTTGGTGAGAGCTACAGGAGGGTCCGAAACTAGGCCATTCTTCCGGAGATTACACCAACGCTCCGGAAGCATTTTACATTTTGCTGATGATACGGGCCTGCAGGCTTTTAATTAAAATGCCCAAGTCCTCATGGGCTTTGAGATTCCCGGCCAGGCCCAGCCGCCTCAAAGCCCGCCTGAAAGCCCTTGGGCTGGCTGGGCCCGTTTTGAACACTGTTCTCTCCTCGTCCCATTTCCACAATCGTCTGATTGTGTCACAACATAATTTGTCTGGCCCGGCTGCCTTCTTGACACTCTGCCCAAAAATTGCTGCGCGAACCTCTTCCCTTTGTATTTCCTGATAGGTGAAGCCTCTGTCTCTCTTTGATTTGTGGGTAATTCATTCCAACAGCTTCGGGAATCCCATCTGCTTTATTAATTCTGCCTGTTCTTTCCAAGAGTTGACCATCTCTCCTCTCTGGTTTACTAAGGCCTTGACCGTCTCTTCTTCTTTCTGCCCTGTATACCTTAATGCTCTCCACACCTGATCGTCATCCATTTGCTGGAGAATGATATTCCACAAATTCATCTTTTCCTCCCGTATCATTTTCCAAGGATCACTTTTCGCCTTTTTCTCTCTCACTTTGTTCGAACTCCGTGCTTGTCTTTCCATCTTTCTGACCCCTAACATTCTCCTTGTGTCATTTATGACTTGGTTCCACCATCTTTTGATCTTGCACATACTCTCAGTTTCCTGGCATTCCGATTCAGTACTTCAACTATAATGTCTCAAATTTTGACCACTTCCTCTTTCTGCTCTGGTATCGTCCTCCCTTCTGACCTGATTTCTCTCCCTTCCATCAGCTCTTTCCACATCTCTTTGGCTTCCTTGAGATCCTTTTCTACCATCTCGTCTATATTCCATCCCATTACATTGCTGCTGGTTCCGCTCTCCTGAGAATCCTTCCACAAACAAACCTGAATCATCATGTGATTATACAGCATTGCATCATCATCGTCGGTAAGTGTTTCGCCCATATGTTAGTCATGCACTTCTTCATTTGCTAGGGTACCCTCAATTATTGACTCTGTTATACTGCCATGCCTAGTACTGTGGCATGTGTCCTTGTCGTCTTGCATGACCTGCAGCTCGTCATCTTGGATCAGTCCTTCGAGGGAGGTCGCGTCTCTTTGTTGAGTGCACCTGTCATTCCATTCATTGCTGTAGGCATTCCAGTCTCCACACAACACAACATTTCTTGCTTTCATTATCACTCTCCAGTTCTCCGACCTCACTGGCCTTGTTGTTGACCTGGTATTGTTTTCTTGATAGGGTTGGTTGTAAATGTTGACCAGTCTGACTGTTGGTTATTGCTCGTCGATGATGTCGAAGACCTGGACGTCTCTTTCCCCTCCCCTGCCTGCCACTTCATCTATCACAAGACTGGCATGAACTCTGATTGCCGTCATCGTTCTCTGTCCTCTAACGAACTTCTATTCCAGGTGGCTCATTCAGTAGTCATCCCCTCACCCTTGATATGCCTCTTGCATTACCACCCAATCAGGCCCCCTTTCTATTCTCTTCCCAATCGCCAACAAAGTCCCCTCTCTACTCCTCGCGCAATTTTGCTCTAGAATTTTCACCATTGGGATTCTGTTATGGGCTTTTATGGTGCAGACTGTGTAGCTGGTACTTGCCCTTCAAATGTTTTTCCCTTTCCTTCGTCGATGGTTTGTTCCAACTCGACCTTCTTCTCCGCTTAGTTTGTGCTGGGTGCTCCATCTTCTCTAACTTCTTCCTTTCTTTTCTTTTCCAGCTGTTGTCCAGTGACCTCATTTGTCCTGGTCCAGCGCCGGTCCTTCCAGCTTGTTTGTTCTTCGTGAGCCTTTGCGATAGCTTCCTGTTTTTCGCAGCATTCGTTGCTTTTGGCGATGTGTGCCCCTTTGCAGTTCGCACACTTGTTGTTGTTGAGGTTGCAGTTCTGCCCTTTCTTCATTTTGCATCCTACCATATCACAGAGGTGTTCTACCATCCTGTGAGTCCCGGCGCACAGCATGCCACTGACCATTCCTAGCCTTCCGCATTTCGAGAAGTGGTGTCCCCAGCCATAACATCATTTGCAGATAGTATCTGGGCCCAAATTGACCTAACGTTCCATTTCGTGCCACACACCCACCGCTCTCAATCCTTTCTCCAACCATCTTTGTGCCATTTTCTTCCCTTTGATAGCAAAATCCACCAATGATGCCTGCTTTTCTCCATTCTTCTTCTTTTCTTTAATGTCCGCCACCCTTCCCATTTACCTGTGTACAATGGGAATGACTACCCACTCGTTTTTTGCAGGGATTTCTTCCCTCAGCTTTTCCAATCCTCCCGACCTCTTTGTCATATATTGGTCAAAGTTTATACTGTGCATTTTCACCCTTTCCCAAGTCTCATTCTTTTTGATATCAATGATGCCTTGGACCACCTTTTTCGCCGCTGTGACGATGATTTCTGTGACAGCAATTATCATGTCTGCGGTTGCATTCTCCTTGGCCAGCACTGTGATGGATCCCCTTGTGTTTGTCCAGATACCTGTGACTCTGATGTATACTGGGACTTGTTGTGTCCAGACCGCTCTGTTGATGGCCGACACGATTTCAACGTCCTTGTTCATGGATATTGGGACACCATTGTTTCTTCTGAAGGTAACTCTCCTGTTTTCCAACGTGTTCTTCTCAGTGGGAATAGATTCCAGACCACTCACCTCCTGCTTTTCTTCTCTCTTCTACTTTTTTCTTTCTACTGCCTGGAATCCGGCTTCATCAGCAAAAATCCTAACTACATTGGGTGCCTACATATGTTCCCAACACACCCAACGCACCCAATGCAACTGGGCCCACACGTAGGTGGCAACCATCAGCACACTCCCTACCTTCGTGCCTAGTTGTCAAAACAATTTTCAGCATTGGCTGCGGCTTTGCACCTCACATAGTTATTACTTTCTTTCTCACAATGATTGAATCAGTTTGGTTTAAATAGTTTATATTAATCTATATACAGATATCTCCTTTCATATTGCTCCCGCACCTGGAATACCGAATCTAGATTTATTCAATCGGTGAGTGCAGGCGAAAAAGGAGGAAGAGCAGGATTACCATTTCTTTCGCTTGTGGGGCAACTGTAGCAGTTGCGCGACCGATACCTGGAGTACCTGAACTGGATGAACTCGATGCGACGAATCAAATGAGGCTATTCACGTTCGATTCGGGGAAGAACTGCAATAGGCAGAACTGATTACATACAGGAGAAGGAAGAGCAGGAGGAGCAGGAGGAGCAGGAGGAGCAGGAGGAGCAAGAGTATACTTTCACCTGTGGGGCAACTGTAGCAGTTGTGCGACCGATGCCTGGAGTACTCGAACTCAATCAACACAATATGACCAATCAAATGAAGCTATTCACGATTGGTTTGAACAAGAACTGAAATAGTCAGAACTTATCAAGTACACGAGAAGAAGGAGTAGGAGAAGCAGGAGGAAGTGTACTATTGTGCTTGTGGGGCAACTGTAGGAGTTGTGCGACCGATATCTGGAGTACCCATGTGGAATCAACTCGACATGGGGAACCGAATGCAGCTATTGATGGTCGGTTTGAAAAAGAACTGCAATAGGCAGAACTTATCAAATACGGGAGCTGGAGGAGCAGGAGGAGCAGTAGGAAGTGTACTATTTCACTTTTGGGGCAACTGTACGAGTTGTGCGACTGATGCCTGCAGTAACCGAGTAGAATCAACTTGACATGGCGAATCGAATGGAGCTATTCACAATCGGTTTGGAGAAGAACTGCAATAGTCAGAACTCATTAAATACCAGAGAAGGAGGAGCAGCAGGAGCAGCAGGATGAAGTGTACTATTTCACTTGTGGGGCAACTGTAGAAGTTGTGCAACCGATGCCTGCAGTAACCGAGCAGGATTAACTCGACATGGCTAATCGAATGGAGCTATTCACGATCTGTTTGGAGAAGATCTGCAATAGTCAGAACTTATCAAATACATGAGAAGGAGGAGCAGGAGGAGCAGTAGGAAGTTTACTATTTCATTTGTGGGGCAACTGTGGGAGTTGTGTGACCAATGCCTGCAGTAACCGAGCAGGATCAACTTGACATGGCGAATCGATCCATTCGGATAAGGACTGCAATAGTCAAATGTGATCAAATTGTGAAGAAGGAGGAGCAGGAGGAAGTGTACTATTTCGCTTGTGGGGCAACTGAAGGAGTTGTATGACCAATGCCTGCAGTACCTGAATAGAATCAACCCAATATTGCGAATCGAATGAAGCTATTCAGGATTGGTTCACAGAAGAACTGCCATAGTCAAAACTTATAAAATACTGCTGAACGGTGAGGAGGGGAAGTACCATTTCCTTCGCTTGTTGAGCAACTCCAGCAGTTAAATGACTGATGGTGGGAGTTGCTGGGACTTAGAGAAAATCAAATCGAAAGAAAAGAGGTCATGGGAATTTGCAGCAATGTCATTGGTTAATCAATAATTGATTATACAACCATATAAGTTGTACTGACAACCAGGTAAGTTGTTTTTTGAAAAGTTCTTTCCACCGCTGCAACTGTTGCAGGGGTCCTTCCCAACGCACCCAACTTACCCAACGCAAAAGCTGCTTACGTAGATACATATGGTATCTACATAGGCAAAAACCTTCTCATGATGTTCATCCTTCTTGTTTTGTCTGGCTACCGACGCCACCAACTTTTCTGTGTAAATCGCCTTTCCCATTTATATTTTCTTTGCCTGCTGTTGCTGTGGTGGTGCAGGTGCTTTGGGCGATTCTTTCCCTCCCTTGGCCCCCCCCTCCTTCTTCTTTTCAGCCTTCGGTCCCTTGGGGGCGTTTGCCAGTGCCTTGCTTCCCTTGGTTTTCAGTGGCGTGATTAGTGTAGGTTTTGCCTTTCCCTTGAGCTGAATCATTCTTGGTACCGCTGGTGGTAGCGGTGCCTGTGCCTTTGCCATTAGGTTTCCGCCTGCCACTGACTCTGGCTTCGAGCCACCAGGCGCAATTTTTGGGGTGTGTTTCGACTCTTCTAACCCCTGTTTGTCAAAATCCATTTCTAGGGCCTTCTCTATCCGCTCTGCCGCTCTGGCCCTCTGTTCTTCGCTTACGGCAATTTCCATGTCGGTGAAATCTAGGGCCTTCTGGACTGCCCTGTTAACCACCTCCTTCTTTCTTTCAGTATTTTCCGTCTCTCTGTTATTGATCTCTTTTTGCTTTGCTTCGAAGAATCCGCACATTCTGTCACACAGCATGTCTGCTATCTGATTCATATTGCCATCATCTGGCCTCTCGTTTTCTGTACGGAATTCCCTGCAGAATGCTAGGATCTGATTGAGCTTGTCATTCATTTCCTGCATCTGCCCCTGCGTTTCGATATATCTGGCATCCATCGCCATTTTCCAGCTCCACATTACCAACCTGCGCTCCTTGGCTCTTCCATCTTCCCCTGATCTCAGTACCACCCACTCTGTGTGCGCCCCTCACTTGGCTTTTTCTACTTCTGCCAATTGGATTGCCATTGCTTGCCACTCTCTCGTATTGTCCACTTTGCCGATCAATGCTTCAATCTTCTCTTTCTGTCCACGATTGGACCGATCTTCCCACTGATTTTGCCAATTGGAGTCTGCTCTCAGCTTGTGTGGTGTGGTGGGAAACCTTATTGGTTGTCTTGGCTTGACACTTGCCTTCTCAAATAGGCTAGCGGGGTTGGTGACTTCAGTTCTTTGACACTTTCGTATTCGTCGCTTTCGTTGTCCCAATCACCCTCAATGTTTCGATTTTTCAGGGTCAAATCCATACCCCTCTCCATCTGGGTTTCTACCACTGTGCTGGAGGGCGAGTCATGCTACAATGTTTGTGCCAGGGCCCCCCTCGCTTGATCCAAGTGGGCTCCAAGGTTTCCCATCGGAGTGACTGGCATGATTTTGAGACGAGCCTTCTGCCTGGGAGTGCATTCGATAGAGGAATGGAGAGAGAGGTCCGTCTCTGGCTCTGAAATTACCTGATCGTCAACTTTTTCACCCGCTGCCGCCATCCTCAGCATGGATTGTTCTAGGTCAACTTCTGTGTATCCCATGTAAGAACTTGGCATTGGTCCTGCCATGTTGGGTGTGTCATAGATGTGTCTCGTGTCTCCAAATGTGCTGTCTTGGGACGGATTTTTGTAATTGTCGATCTGGCTATCCTGAGAGGGTATGCTTGCACTGACAGCATATATGTTGGGGGAATTGGGAGATTCATAACTGCATCTCCATCATAGGGTCGATAAGTGGGAAGTTGAGTGAGAAATGACCCATAGTCGGTAGACGCTTGCGAGGCCTGGGAGGCATCACGATTCCCATGGAAAGACATATTTTTGGCGCTTCTAAAGACTATTCTAGCAGAATAGCTCAACTCTGAAGCCTAAGAGTTCTGAAGATAATCAATTTGATTGGATGAAAGGTGGCTTGGCGACACCAAGCGGAGGTGTGGGAGGTTATGGGAGGTATAATCTGTAGGCAGAGTACTCAACTATTAGTAATTTGATGTTTGTGCGAGTAGGCAGACTCATTACCGAATCCTTATCTCTTTGTGTCACCGTTAACTAGGTTGGAATGTGCAAAGTATGATCTTCAGATTTCCCACTGCAAGGTGAACCACACCACACACTACCCCGGTAGTGTCCGAAGCCAACAACATCTTGCTTCTACACAACTGAGATATTTACCGGCTGATAGGTAATATAAGCTGTGGCCGTATATGTGTGATAATTGGCTATGGCAGGGGGCAACATTAGGGTGGTGATGTTTGCATGCCGGAGTTGAGTATGAGTAAATCAATCTCAGAGTGAAATGGTTGTACTTGTGGGTGATTGTTATTACTCACTACAGTTCCTTTAACACCAATGGTTAGATGTTCTCTACGGTGACTTCAGATTAACTGGAGTTCTTCTACCTGTCTGAAATGACAGAAAATACCTGATATAAAATTTAATGATTTCAAGTGGATATATGCTCCGACTTGTTCGGGGGATCTTGTATGGTTCGAACTCTTGTTCACACACACAAATCTAGGATGATAGTGCTGGATACAAGGGGGCTTGATGCATACACATAATAACTACAGATTTTCATCTGCACAAGAATTTTCGAGTGATTACTTATGTTGTGAACCTAATTTTAGACGAGATTTTAGCAAATTTGTGGTGAAGGGGTTGTCCATTGGTCATACCTCGTGCACACCCCCACGAAACATTAAGATTCTCGTCCCAGCTGCTGGCAAGGTTATGTATAAATGTGAACCCTTTCTCGGTAGATAGCCCACATAAGCGCGTTTATGCGCACGTACCAATTGGTTCATTTATACGACCATGTGTGGCGGGGAATGTCGATAACAAGAATGTTGTTAACCCGCTTGAGGAAGGTGGGGAATAAGTTTCACTTAGATATAGTGACAACATCGCAGGCGCCTATGTGCTGATCAATGGCAATAGCCTCTATCACATGTACAAATCCGACCCTCCCTCTCCTTATATAGTTTCACATACACAATACCTAATATTCCTTATGGTAGAAGACAGAAAACCCTCCGGTACTTGTTGCAGGTATATCATTTCTGAAGAACTCCATCCCTGGCGTACCGTGGCCTCAAACGGCATACGCTCTGCCCTTACTTGCTATATACACCATGCAGAATGGGTTCGGTGCAGCCGAGAACGTAGTGTCAGTGAGGCAACCGCAGCTCGTCAATCACTGTATGTAACCGCCAATGAGGGTATGCGAGTAAGCGAACATGGGTGAGATTATTGCGCTCGAATCGCTATCTTTGTGCGTGTCCAATCAAAGTCTGACTCTTTTGACTTTGGGTGGTGAGGTCCCCGGCTTCCGTCCCTGATTTCGAGCTACAATAAAGGCGGGGAACACATTGGGACAACGCCAATTCGAAGCACTGCGGTTGTTCGGCGCCACTTGGCATTTGAGTAGCAAAAGGAATGCTTGATCAACGGAATGTAAAGTTCTCACTGATTGCTTATTTAAAGACTAGGGATACAAGAAGTCCCATCATGCCTTCGTTCTCTCTACCAACCGCCGGACCCTCATAAGCGTCCCATTCTCTCGTTACCACCACCGACACGCTACTTCAACGCTACATCAAATCCCTTCCTAAAGATGGTTGATACCAACTATGGACCCGACTTCAATGAAAACAATCTCTTCAAATACCTCCGTCACGGAAATCCCCTAAAGCTCATTATTGCCTTCCTTCGGAAATTCAAAGGTTATATCGGGAGCACCTTCCACAAAGGCATCAATTTCGCCAGAAAAAATGACCCACGCGGTTACATCAAATTCATCGGCTCTGCTGAGTTCCGGAAGGCTTTGTGGGGGTCGGTCAAGAGGCACAAATGGATAACTTTTTTCTTCAGTCTCGGAATTCTTCTGATGTGTAACCCGCTGGCTATAGCAGGATTTACATCTACAGGCGTAGCTGCCGGTACGTTTCCATGAATATGTATGAATATATGGGCTGGCATGTACTAATGAGGTTGGTCTGCAGGATCTCTCGCTGCGGCCTGGCACTCTTCAATAGGCATAGTTGCCACAGGTAGCTTATTCGCCGGTGCGCAAAGTGCTGGCGTGACTTTGTCTATTGTAATTCCTGCGGTGGGAGCTGTCATTATAGGTCTCGTTATTGCTTGGGTGATTTGGAAGGAACAAGCTCGGTTACGGAGATGGTGGAAGTGGTTGACTGGGCAAGATAACAGTGATGAAAAAGCTGCTCATAACCACGTGGAGTAGATTGTCGACTTGATGTAAACCTTGGAATATAGGTTGTCTCTGACCTCAATAAGCAATGATTAAACTGCAATAAATTCATATCTCTTTGCATCACTATTTGACAATCTTGAAAGTTTCCCTCAACTACAATAGAAATATGGCTTGATGTTGAATATAAAATTCAGTCCTCAGTGTGTATGAGCAAGACTAACGCGAGAGATGTTAGTCTGATCCCGGATACCATACCATACCATACAATATCACGGAATATGGCCTGCTGCTGGGCACAGATTCTTGTTCAGTCGCTGTTG
Source organism: Trichophaea hybrida (assembly GCA_015178995.1). Taxonomy (NCBI): domain Eukaryota; kingdom Fungi; phylum Ascomycota; class Pezizomycetes; order Pezizales; family Pyronemataceae; genus Trichophaea; species Trichophaea hybrida. The sequence goes on along the minus strand of WHVE01000336.1, from coordinate 4,879 downwards.
GCAACTTTGGTCATAAATCGCAACATTTAGTCGCAGCTTGAGACTACTGAAAACTAGGTACCAGTGCGGTTTCACCATACATATGGAATCAATATCGCCACGCGGATCGGTTCGGGTTCGATCTGGGGTTGGAGTCGAACTACAGGGTCAAGTGACAAACCGATTCGCGAACCATTGATTTTCGAACAAAAATAAATATGCGAGCTCTTATCCGATCAGCTTGATTTTTAGTTCATCTTGTAGCGCTTGAAGTTAGCTACAAGATGAACAGAAATAGAGCCGATCGGACAAGAACCCGCTTACTTATTTTTGTTCGAAATTGTGGGCCGAAATGGTGGGGTTTGAGGCGAATGTCTTGGCAAGGATTCGGTTCGTTGCCAACACTACTCTTGTCCCGTGCAATCAGGACTCGATTATCAACCATGATTGTAAATTATCTAAATATATTCTGTAACCGCCCAATCACAGTCGGCGACAGTGGATGTCGGCCAGGGACGGCGAAAACACCGTCATCGGCAGACAACGGCCGACCAGCCGTCATTCATATGCGAGGACGGGACGGACGGTTTTGGCGCCGTCCCGTCCGCACTGGCAAGATCTCGGATGGCACTGCCGTCCACGGCTGTCGGACGGGTCGGTTGAGATCACTAATCCCAAACAAGTGCCTTTTGGGTGGTCATAGCTTCATCACACAGGCTCTCTTCTGTAAAACGCAACTGTCCGTATCGGAATGTCATACGTTTAAAGAGGCAGATGTCGACGCGGAGACCGGTGTTTTTCTCACCAACAAACCAGATTGACTGACTCATCTATGATATCTAGGTGAATATGTCGGTTGATTGATCATGACGTGGGTAAAATTGACTGTTGAAAGCAAATCACCACCTGGTTTAGATGCCTAGGCGTTTGTTGTTTGAATCATACTGTATTCGGCCGCTTGCGGCCATGACATAATCTACCCTTTTTTTTGCGATACTTCTTCAGTGTGACCGTCAGGTGTCCCTTCTGGCCTCTTTGAGGAAAGTCGTATCATCCCTTTCTCCTTCTCCGCTTCTCCGAGACTAATCAAATCTTTTCCACCCTCCTCATCCCCTGCCTGCCCGTCCCCTACCTAAGCCTAAGCCTCCATAACTCTCCCGACATCAGTATCCGTCAAAAACTTCAACACTGCAGTCTCAGCTTCTTCTGTATCGAAGACCTGCGCCATCGGTACTCTGCCTCTCTCCTTCATCTTGCACTTCTTCCTCAGCCTTTCCCACAGAGTATCCTGCTGGCACTTCTATTTCTTGCACCACTTGAACAAGTGGTCTACTGTCTGTGTCTAGTGTCTGCACCACCAGCACTCTTTGCTTTCCTTCTTTTTAATGCGTTCCAAATAAACTCCTGTTAGAGCATGCCCCACTTTTAGCTGGAGATACCTTCCCGCGACGCTCTTTTTGGTCATGCCCAACAGCTTGCTCATCCTCCTGTTCTTATTCATTCTGTACCCCCCCAGTTTGCCATTGAACTTCGCCTTGCACCACCTTTCGGTTTCGATCCACTTGGCTTCCGTGACCCATCTCTGCACCTTTGCCATCGACCATCCTTTGTATCCTATCACAAGCTCCAGAGTGCCCTCCACTCTTTCCATGGCTGCCTTCCCTTGTTCGTCGGCTTTTTCGTTTCCTTCAACTCCTTCGTGGATGGTACCCACCAGTACTCTATTTCTACTCCCATTCCCACAATTTTGTTGTTCCACTCGACTGCGTTTTGAGCCATCCTTTGTCCATGGCCGAGCTTATCATTCTGTACCCGTTGTATTGCAGTGACGGAGTCCGAAAAGATAACCACCTTTGAGTCACCTGTCGTGGGTAACATTTCTGCCGCTTTCTGTCGGCCCCTTTCGATGGCGTATACTTCAGCGTCCAAAACTTCTTTGTTCTTTCCCAGGTAGTGTTGCTCCGCTTCCCAATTCTCTTCCCCTCCTTCCATACCATGGCAAACCCGAATTGTTCGTCTTCTAGCCTTGATCTATCCGTCCACAGAATTGGGCCTTTGTCTGTTATTTGAACGACCTTCAGCGCTTCCTTCTTTTCCAGGACGTACACTTTTGCTTCCGCTCCCTGTGGGTTGATGGGTAGAAAGTTCGTTTCTCTCTTCCCTTCTACCGCTAAGTCTTTTCTCAGCCTTACCGCCAACGTTGACTCTCCCTCCACCCATGCCACTCCTCCTGCCTGGTCTAGCATTTCGGCTAGTCTTTTGGCGAATGGTCCCCTCCGATTATTGAGTAGTGATATCGCCGGTCTCAGTCCTGCTTCTTTATGTAGCGGAACAATCAGTGTTGACTTGAACATTCCCGCAACCCTTCTGCAGATTCGTTGACCAGTTTTTGGATTTCGTGTTCGCCTCCTATCTGTCCATCCCACCACAGTTCCGACCCATACAACACCACTGACTGAACTGCCACTATCTGGACCTTCTTTGCATTTTCCAGTCTGAGCCCGAGTCTTCCGGTTATTCCTTTGATTCTCCCCTGCGCCTTCATTGCTTTAGTCATGATGACTTCATGGTGTTGTTGGAAGTTCAATTTTCTGTCCATCCACACCCCTAGCCATCTCGTCGGTTTCGGATTGAATGATATCAAGTTGTTCTCATCCACCTGGATCCTCATCTTGACCTTATTTCCTTGGTGGTTCCTTTGCTTCAAGAACAAGACTGCTTCTGTTTTCGCTATGTCGAACTGCACAGCATACATCTCCACCCACTGCGTAGCTCTCCTTGCACATCTTTGCATGTGACTTGTGCACTGGTTGACGTCCTTCCCTTCTACCACCCAGGCGACATCGTCCACAAAGGATAACGTTGTGACTTCCGGTGTTTCTTTTTCTGCTTTCTTGAAGAGGCCGGCGATGTATATTGCGAACAGAATCGGTGAAGTCGGGGATCCCTGTGGTACTCCTGTTTCAGATGCCTAGGTGTGCTGTCCGCATTCCAGTGCAAAAGAACCGGGGTACACTTATCAAGAACATAAATTTGGAGCGCTGACGCTAGCGGGTGGCAGCTAGCATATTGTATTGGGGGTATACTCGGTAATGCGGTTGGAAATATATATACTGCCATGTGTCTTCCGTAATGATATAGGAAGGTGCACATGATATTTATATTCCGAACCCCAGAGTATATGAGGAATGGAATGTATAAGTATCTGACCGTTTGTTTGTTTGTTTGTAATCATATAACCTAATCCTAAGCACTTCCACGACAAAAGAGCCGCTTCCAAGTCGTACTTCCTGATATCCTTCCCCCCATTTCCGCCAAAACAAAAAGAAACGCACAAAATTTAAATACACACAATTTATCTTTCATGGCTTCCACCCAGACTCCGACTTCTGTCTCTCTTCTAACTTCTGAGTCTGTGCTCGTCCGTCTTCTCGTTTTCGTTTCCTGTCTTCCACCGCCCCCCTCGCATGCTTCGAATGCATCAAAGATTCTGGTGGGGAAACTAACCTAGGAGTTTTTGAAGGTCGCCCCTCTACTTGCTCCTTCGTTTGGGTTGGTTGATTGGCTCTTTTTCGAATTTCTTCATTTTTTGTGGCCAAATTTCATTTGAGGACTTGCGTGGCCAACGGTACCACTGGTGTGGGTGTCGGCCGAATCGTCTTTTTCTTTTCGGGAGGTGGTGGTGTGGTTGCAACCGCGCTAGCGCGCAACCTTTCCAACTTCTCTCCCATTGCACTTTTTTCCTCCAGTAGGTTTTTGACAGTTGTCTTCAACTCTTCCACCTGATTCTTCAGGCTTCCGATTTCCTCCTGGAGTCTGATCGTGTCTTTCGCGATTTGTTCACGACGTGTCTTGTCGTTCTCTTGGGTTTCGAAGGCTGACAAGACAACCGTAGACAGTGTCTTTTGCAGACCTTTGTTGCCTTTGCGAGGCATCGTGAAGCCAAACTAAAAAACTGTGGCAAAAGGTAATTGGTTGAGGGCCGTCTTGGCAAAAGCAAGCGGTGGTTGGGTGTGTTGTCGAAGGTGTAGTATCTGACCGTTGAACATGCCTGACGGCACATTGCAATTTTCATCCTCTCATTCAAATACCCAATCCTGCAATTAAACTTTTTGTCGCTGATATACAATTTTACTCCAGATATGGCACACAACTAGCAGTCTCAAAAATTTCCCCCACCTCCACTAGGGCCAAGCTTACTGCTCTTCTCGGGGGTCTTGGTTTCTTCCTCTTCGTCGACCCGCTGGCTTAGTAGAATTCTCGACTCTGGGTCTAGCTGCTGGTAAGTTCGTATATAAACCTGCAAGGCATGGGTGGGAAAATTTTCATTGTTGGCATTGGATGGGATGTGGTCTTTGGAGCGGGTTTGGTGTTTGCTGAGTTAGATATGGAGAGGGTTAAAGCGGTTGGGAAGACGGCGGGAATGAGGGTTGTTTGTAGAGTCATGGAAATTCACTTAATTACGTCGAACATATAACTAAATGTGGTATATCTGGGACGAACAGTGACCGTGGAAGGTATGAGGACGATGTATGGCTTATAGATGTCTGCATAGATATGTTAGGGACGTCTTCTCAATGAAATGGCTTGTTTGTGTGACGTCAACCGTGGGGTGTTTTTCGTCTTGCAGACCGTTCATACAGGAGACATCTCCGTACTTGATACATGAATAGTTCTTTCACACTGGCCTTGCGGAGAATGATATCGATAAATGAACCTGGCGGAAGTGTCACTTGCTGCTTGTTGCTGAGAATTTATTGGTGGGACATGTGTGGAGTATCGGCGGTATGTTCTTGTGATTCGTGAGAGATATAGGCATTGATGTTATGTAACTCGGACGGGTTGAATGTTACAGGATATACTTAATCATTTGAACTTGCAGGCAGGGTTTTCAATGTGT
>WHVE01000335.1:0-134080 GCA_015178995.1 Trichophaea hybrida | reverse complement strand
ATGGCCTTTGGGAGGCAGGATCGTACGTCTAAACAAGGCTCTGTATGGACTGAAACAAGCACCATGCCTATGGACCGTAGGACATATAAACGCTTTTCTACTCTCCCTAGACTTCATCCAATCGGAAACTGATCCCAATCTTTACATACGCAATGTCGGTAATATTCTTCTGCTCCTTTACGTTGACGACATGCTATTGGCCTACGCACCGACCGCAGCAAAAGATGCCGAAATAATCAAAGCGAAGTTCGCAGAAGTCTACAAGATCACTAACCTCAGGCCGGCTCGCCAATTCCTCGGCATCGAAATCCATCAAAACAATGGCTCGATTAGTCTCTGCCAAAAGATCTTCATTGATTCAATTCTTAAACGATTTCACATGGAAAATGCCTACAATGCCTTAACTCCACTCGACGATAGAGTCAAATTAGATCTCGCTGAGCCAGACGAAGGGGAAGTTGATCCCAGGGAATATCAAGTAATCGTCGGCTCTCTAATATACATCGCTCTAGCCACCAGGCCCGACATATTCATTTGCGGTGGCAGCACTCAGTCGATACAACTCCAAGCCTTATATAAACTCACCTGACGGCTGCCAAACGAGTCCTACGATATCTCAAAGCCACCAAGAACTACCGACTTCACTATACCGGCCTGAACTCCCTCATCAGATACACTGACTCCGAATGGGCTTCCGATAGTGCCAATCGAAAATCACAAGGCAGACATATTTTCATCTCCAACGGCCCAATCTCATGGCAATCGCGAAAACAGGATTTAGTCGCAACCTCAACCCTCAAAGCCGAGTACATAGCCTGCTTGGAAGCCTCCAGAGAGGCTCGTTGGCTACTTCAACTACACAAAGACCTCGGTAAAAATCTGCAACCTCTACCAATCTTGTCAAGGGTTCAAGGCTCGGAGTTCTAGGGGTTATAAAAAACCAAATTAAGACGTAGGTGTTGCGGGGTGAGCAGTGATCGCGGGTACTGCGTAACAGGCAAGAGACTCGAATTCCGGAATCACAGAAGTGAACACAGGTTGTTGCCGAAGCTATTGATTGTTTTGTAGACTAGAGAATGAGTGAAGAACAAACCTATCCTCCGCAAATCCCGCGTCCTTATATACAGTTAACGCGACCGTCGTCATCTTTACTCACTCGTTCCGAAATACATCCTAACTCCACCCATCTATGTATGCAACCCCTTCAACCCGCAGCTTACGCTCTATCCATCACGCCATATTTACAACGCAACCAACAAAACCTGATTCCTTCCATCAAAACCTGATTCCTTCCATCAAAACCTGATTCCCCCCATCAAAACCTGATTCTTTCCAACGAACCTGCTTTCCTTCGTATTCCCTTTATCCTTCATCGATCCTTACTCCCTCTTCGATCCTCACTCAACACAACCATGACAGTAGCTCCCCCTTCCACATGCTAAGTTCCATACGAAGCTGTTGATCCAGGCTCGCCAGGTTGTTCCACATGAAAAACTTCAATTGCTTGGAGCCCGTCCACGTTAACCGCTGGTTCCCAGCTTTGTTCATCGTAGCCTTTCCACTTGACCAGGTACTGCAGCTGTCGTCGAAATATCCTTGAATCGTCGATACGTTCCACTTCGTATTCTTCTTCTCCGTCCACAATAACTGCAGGTGGTGCGGATTCGATTATGACCTGGCAAAGGATCTTCCGACACTTTGGTCAGGCGGGAGATCGGGTGTACTGGATGGATGTGAAGGTCCTTGGGTAATTGTAATCGATAAGCCCACGGACAAATAACCTCCATAATCTCGTATGGTCCCAGGCGTTTCCAGTCAAGCTTCTTGCTGAATCGTTGTGTTGTAATATTCCTGTCCATCATCCAGACTCGATCCCCCACCATCATCTGCACTCCCTCTCGTCGGTGCTTGTCCGCTTGTTCCGCTTGAATATCTTGTGCTCGAATCATCTCTGCCTTCATCTGTTGGAAGATATCGTTCATTTTCTGGGAGAGGGTATTTGCGTTTACTTCTCTGATATCATTTCCATTCTGAATCGGATGTTGACTGAAGGTCATTCTTGGATGAAATCAGTAATTGCCAAAGAATGGTGAGCATCCCGTTGTTTCCGAGGCGTGATTGTTCGAGCGAATTCTGCCATTGGTAGCCATTGTGTCCAATCGTTTGTTGATAATTGACAAAGGCCCTAAGATATTGTTCCATAATGGCGTTCATTCGTTCCGTTTGGCCATCGGTTTGTGGATGAAATGCGTTGAAAGCTTTCGTTCAATTCCCAGTCTTTCGCAGATATGTCTCCAGAACTCCGAAGCGAATTGAGGTCCTCTGTCCGAACTATAGTGTCTGGTAAGCCATGTAATTTGAACACTTCTCGTATAAACATTTCGCCCAGTTTCCTTCCATCTGTATCGTCTCGACATGGTACTAAATGCTTCATTTTCGACAGTCTATCCACTACTACCCATATGGCATTGTACCCCTCGCTTTCGGTAATCCACCACGAAATCCATACTTAGATCCTTCCATGGTTGTTGTGGTACTTCCAGTGGTTTGAGCCATCCGTGGATTTTCTGATGAGTTGCTTTGCTGCGTTGACATATGGCAGTTTCGTACATACCTGTCCACGTCCTTCCTCATACCTGGCCATTGATGATTTCTTTTGAGGAGTTCGAAGGTTTTTGCTCGTCCTGGGTGTCCTGCTGCCGTGTATCGTGATGATCCTTTATCAGTTGAAGTTTCTTCGCTGCCGATTTCCGTGGCATTGGCACACAGTCCCTCGCTGCTGTCATACGGGCAGTCCTTGCACACCCTTTGAATCCAATTCCATAACTCCTCTGAACTAATTTCATCTGCTTCTCGACTGACTACTTCCGCAAACGCTACCACCAATCCCTTCTGTATTCTTTGATCAAGATTTTCCGTCTTCAGCACGATTTGTTGGGTTTTTTCTGCCCCCCTTCGGAGGAATGTCTCCTGGCATTCTGGTGAGTGCATCGGGCTTCTGACCCTGTTTTCCTGGACGGTATATAATCTTGAACTTGAATCTTGATAGGAATTCAACCATCTTGTTTGCCTTCTATTGAGTAGCTTTGATGTCATGAAGTATTCGAGATTCTTGTGGTCTGTCAGTATTTTAATAGGATGTACTGACCCTTCGCATTCCGGTCTCCATTGTTCCAGGCTTTTAACGATGGCTCCCAGCTCTTGATCATAGATTTCGTAATTTTCTTCCGCTGGTGTATGTTTCTTTGAAAAGAATGCCACTGGATGGAGGATTCCTTGATTGTCGTACTGTGATAATACTCCTGCGGATACATAACTCGATGCGTCGGTTTCCAGGACGATTTCCTTTTCGTAATCGAAGTGTGCTAGGACTGGTGCTGTTGTAAATGCTTCCTTCAATTCGGCAAATGCTCTCTTTTGATCGGGCCCCAGTGAAAGGTACCAGTTTTTTCGTAAGTTTGGTTAATGGTTGGACCACCCTGCTATAATTTCTTATAAACCTTCGGTAGAAGTTTGCGAATCCTAAAAATGCTTGAACTTCCTTGAGCTTGCCGGTGCTTCCCATCTTTAACCGCTGTTACTTTTTCCGGGTCCATTCTAATCCCATTTACCCCAACTATCAATCCCAGATACTTCACTTCCTGTTGATGGAATTGCATTTTTCTGCTTTCAGATACAGACCGGCCTCCTTAAGCGTCGTCATTATTGCTCTGACGTGTTCCTTATGTTTTTAAATTGTCACTGTAGATAAGGATGTCGTCCAGGAATGCCGTACAGAAGATGTCCAGAAAGGGCGAAGAGTATCGTTGATGAATTCCTGAAAGCTAGCTGGTGCATTGGTGAGTCCGAAGGGCATAACGAGGGATTCGAACAGGCCATAACGGTCTAAAGCGTTTTCCATTCGTTCCTTCTGCTATTCGATCATGTTGTAGGCATCTCGGACATCCAGTTTGGTGTACCATTTGGCTTTTGAATCTCAGCAAGGTTTCCTGGATTAATGGTAACGGATATCGATTTTTTATGTTCCTTCGTTGAGTCCTCGGTAGTCCACGCATAGTCGTAAGCCTCCATTCGGTTTAGGTGCGAACAACACCGGTGCTCCGCATGGTGATGATGACGATCTGATGAATCCCTTTGACAAGTTCTTTTCAATCCACTCTTTTAGGACCTGAAGTTCTTCTCTTGACAGGCTGTATATTGGTCCGAAAGGTGGGGTGAATCCGTCTTGGAGTGTAATCTTATGATCGTATGGTCTATGTGGTGGTAGTCTTTCAGCGATTACCTTATCAAAGAGGGGAGAGAAACTCATGATATTCCTTAGGAATTAACTGTTCCAGCGGTTTTTCTTGAAGGTCCTTCACTTCTAGGGCCTTGTTGATTTCATATAAGGTTACCGCGTACACCTTGAGTTTCTCCTTTCTATTCCGTCTCATAAATGGGGCTGCTGCTATGGCACATATGTCCAGTTTTGGCTCATCGGATTCCGTTGTTTCCATATGATTTCCCCATACCCATACGCTCGAATGATGTTGACAATGCTTCTGGCAGTAATCGCTTTCGAATCCTATTCTTTTCTTTTGGAATTGACTGTAACATCGTGAAGTTGTAGCCATGGTAATCCAAGTACGATTGGAGTGTCCAAGTTTCGTAACGAATGCTGGTAATTGCTCCTGATGTCCGCGTATGCCTAAGTCAGTTTAGCCATAGTGGTAATGGTTCCTGATTCGATGGGCCTTCCATCTATAACTTCCAATTCTTTGATTCTTTAATTCTTTTCTTGTAATTGATGATGGCGGACGAAATCTTTGTCAATAAATGCTATTCCAGTAGCTCCGCAGTCTATCAAAGCGTGGGTATCAATGATCTTGTCTTCTATTTTCAGCGAGCATTTCACAACGAGATGTTTGCTTTCCATAGAAGACTCTTTTATTTCTGCGCTTGATATAGAAAACTGCGAAATACCAAAACTAGCATTAACTGACAAAGGAGATTCGTTTCCAGCGCAATTGCCATCCTTATTGCACTGGACTAAACTTTTCCCGATCCACTTCTTTCCTTTTCCTGTTTGAATCTGCATCTCCTTCATTTGCTGCCTTCTTAAAGGTGACACTTCCGTTTGTCCTGATGCTGCTTTCAACTTCCTTGGGCATGATGCCGCGAAATGTCTGCTATCCCCACAGTACATACATAATCCTCCTTCCCTTCGTCTCTTCCTTTCCTCAGGTGTGATCTTTTTCCCTTTACTGCCAGAGGTCCATTGGAGCGGGGCCGTGATAACCTGCGACTGATCCTGCTGGTGCGGTCTGGGGCGGATGTGGTGTTGGTTGTCGAATCGGACTTTTGTAACCCTCCCATTTCCCAGATTTCTTTTCCGCCGCTCTCCTTCTCAGTTGCGAGTCTCTTTTTGACACCATCTTGACGAATTCTATGCTTTCTGGCTCCTCGATATGTTGTATGGAGTCCTTGAGCTCGTTGGATAGTCCCTTTCGTAGTGCATCTAGTTGTGCATCTTCGTTCCATTTGGTGTCTACTACGTATCTTTGAAATTCCGCGTAGTACTGGGAGAATTCGCGGTCTCGTTGTCTGAGTTTCTCGAGTTCCCTCTTTGCCATTGCTGCTCTGTCTTGATCTCCGAATGCTACATCCAGCAAGTCAATTAGGTCTTTCAGGGTATTGAGCTTGACTTCCCCTGAGATTTCGTCACAATTTGGCATTAACTGTGCCTGTCAAGGTTCAAGGCTCGGAGTTCTAGGGGTTATAAAAAACCAAACTAAGAGGTGGGTATTGTGCGGTGGTGCAGTGATCGCGGGTACTGCATAACAAACAAGAGACTCGAAATCCGGAATCACAGAAGTGAACAAAGGTTGGTGCCGAAGCTATTGATTGTTTTGTAGACTAGAGAACGAGTGAAGAACAAACCTATCCTCTGCAAATCCAGCATCCTTATATACAGTTAACGCGACCGTCGTCACCTTTGCTCACTCGTTCCAAAAATACATCCTAACTCCACCCAACTATGTACGCAACCCTTTCAATCCGCGGCCTACGCCATAACCATCACGCCATATTTACAACGCAACCAACAAAACCTGATTCCTTCCAACAAAACCTGATTCCTTCCAACGAAACTTGATTCCTTCCAACGAAACCTGATTCCTTCCAACGAAACCTGATTCTCCTTCGTATTCCCTTTCCCCTTCATCGATTCTTATTCCTTCTTCGATCCTCACTCGACACAACCGTGACAGTGCCAGAGCCACCCCTTTTAGACATTCTACTGCATACCTCAGCTTCTTCTGTTCGTTGCTGAATGCCTTTGGTTTTCCGGCTATTTTCAATGCCAACTGCGCTTTCCACCCTCGAAGTTCCTTCCTATCTTCTCCTGAGAAGCTGGTGATGTCATTCACTTTTCCTTCTCACTCCTCTCTATCCGTCCTTGCTTCTTCTACCCTTCTTCTCTCTGTCAACTTCAGGATCCTAGTTACCTGTTGTCAATTTTCCTCCGCCGGATCCCTAAATATCTCCATTTGAGCCTGAGCATCTTCCAGGTCTTTTTTCAATTCCGCCAGGTCTGGATTCGCCTCCTCCAATGTTTGTTTTAGGATCCGGATTCTTCTTCCAGGTCCCCATGATTGCATGCCTGTGGTGTTTCCGCGGCGGCCGTTGCTTGTTGAGTAAGCAGTAACTGCTGCTTCAGGTTGTCTCTTTCCTGGACGACCCTTTCTCCTTCTGCCAACAATTCCGATATTTGTACTTCCGCATTCTGCACAGATTGCTGTTCCTTGAGCAATTCGTTCAGTCTGCTGGTCGTTGGTAGTTGGCTCAGTGCTGTTAGCCCTTGGTTGATGTCCCTGATGTGATCCTGAGCTGTGTTTCGTTCATGGTTTCTGTATTCTTTGCTGCCACGATTTCCAGCTCCATCTGTAATGCTCCGGTCATTGTGACATCGCGGGTTGGTCTTGAGGGTTCTCCTGACATCTTGATGGTGGTGTTGAGAGGCTGCTGCAAGGAGGTTGATGGCGGTGAACTTTGATTGAATTTTTTTGTTCAGGCAGTCTGCCACCTGGTCAATATTTGTTTGGATTTGTTGGACTGCTGCTTTGATTTCTGCATCTAAAAATGAGTTGACCATCTACCAGAAGAACACCTCGTGTTTGCTGGGTGTTGTTACAATGATCAGCAGGGTTGGTAAGGGGGCTGGATGTAATTCGCAGTCTACTCCCCTTCCCTTATTTGCCTTTCGTTTGTTGTAATCCGCCCACGAGATCTGTCTTTCTATGTCCTTGCTCAAGGTTCAAGGCTCGGAGTTCTAGGGGTTATAAAAACCAAACGAAGACGGGGCTATTGTGCGGTGGTGCAGTGATCGCGGTACTGCGTAACAAGCAAGAAACTCGAAATCCGGAATCACAGAAGTGAACAAGGTTGGTGCCGAGCTATTGATTGTTTTGTAGACTAGAGAACGAGTGAAGAACAAACCTATCCTCCGCAAATCCAGCATCCTTATATACAGTTAACGCGACCGTCGTCACCTTTTGCTCACTCGTTCCAAAATACATCCTAACTCCACCCAACTATGTACGCAACCCTTTCAATCCGCGGCCTACGCCATAACCATCACGCCATATTTACAACACAACCAACAAAACCTGATTCCTTCCAACAAAACCTGATTCCTTCCAACAAAACCTGTTTTCCTTCGTATTCCCTTCCCCTTCATCGATCCTTATTCCTTCTTCGATCCTCACTCGACACAACCGTGACAGTAGCTCCCCCTCCCACATGCTAAGTTCCTACGAAGCTGTTGATCCGGGCTTGCCAGGTTGTTCCGTATGGAAAACATCAATTGCTTGGAGTCCATCCACGTTACCCGCCGGTTCCCAGCTTTGTTCATCGTAGCCTTTCCACTTGATCAGATACTGCAATTGTCGTCGAAACATCCTCGAGTCGTCGATACGTTCCACTTCGTATTCTTCTTCTCCGTCCACGATAACTGCAGGTGGTGCCGATTGGTTTGCCCTGGTAAAGGGTCTTCCGATACTTTGGTCAAGCGGGAGATTGGTTGTACTGGATGAATATGAAGGTCTTTGGGTAATTGTAATCGATAAGCCCATGGACTAATAACCTCCGTAATGCTTATGGTCCCAGGCGTTTCCAGTCAAGCTTCTTGCTGGGTCGTTGTGTTGTAACGTTCCTGGCGTCCATCCAGACTCGATCCCAATCCCCATCTGCACTCCCTCTCGTCGATGTTTGTCTGCTTGTTCCGCTTGGATATCTTGTGCTCGAATCATTTCAGCCTTCATCTGTTGGAAGATATCGTTCATTTTCTGAGAGAGGGTATTTGCGTTTACTTCCCTGATATCGTTTCCATTCTGAATCGGATGTTGGCTAAAGGTCATTCTTGGATGAAATCCGTAATTGCCAAAGAACGGTGAGCATCCTGTTGTTTCCGAGGAGTGATTGTTCGACGCGAACTCTGCCATTGGTAGCCACTGTGCCAGTCGTTCTGTTGATATTGACGAAGGCTCTGAGGTATTGTTCCATAATGGCGTTCATTCGTTCCGTTTGTCCATCTGTCTGTGGGTGAAATGCAGTTGACAGCCTTCGTTCGATTCCAAGTCTTTCACAAACGTGTCTCCAGAATTCTGACGCAATTGGGGTCCTCTGTCTGATACTATGGTGTTTGGTAACCCATGTAACTTGAACACCTCTCGTAAAACATCTCGCCCAGCTTCTTGCTGTCTGTATCATCCCGACATGGCACTAAATGTTTCATTTTTGACAACCTATCAACCACTACCCATATAGCGTTGTGCCCCTCACTTTCCGGTAGTCCCACCACGAAATCCATACTCAGATCCTTCCACGGTTGTTGCGGTATTTCCAGTGGTTTGAGCCATCCGTGGATCTTCTGATGAGTTGCTTTGCTGCGTTGGCATACGTGGCAGTTTCGTACGTACCTGTCCACGTCCTTCCTCATACCTGGCCACTGATTATTTCTTTTGAGGAGTTCGAAGGTTTTTGCTCGTCCCGGGTGTCCTGCTGCCGGTATATCATGGTGATCCCGTATTAGTTGCAGCTTGTCCGAATCCTTTTTGACGTCCGTTGCGTTGAGACACAGTCCTTCGCTGCTATCGAACGGGCAGTCCTTGCATACGTTTTGAATCCAGTTCCACAACTCCTTTGGATCGGTTTCGTCCTGATTTACCACTTCTGCGAATGCTATCACCAGTCCTTGTTGTATTCGTTTGTCGAGATTCTCCGTTTTGAGCACGATTTGTTGGGTTTTTTCTGCCCCCCCTTCGGAGGAATGTCTCCTGGCATTCTGGTGAGTGCATCGGGCTTTTGACCTTGCTTTCCTGGGCGGTATATAATCTTAAACTTGAATCTTGACAGGAATTCGGACCATCTAGTTTGTCTTCTATTGAGTAGCTTTGACGTCATGAAGTACTCGAGATTCTTGTGATCCGTCAGTATCTTAATAGGATGTACTGACCCTTCGCATTCTGGTCTCCATTGTTCCAGACTTTTAACTATGGCTCCCAGCTCTTGATCGTAAATCTCGTAATTCTCTTCTGCCGGTGTGTGTTTCTTCGAAAAGAATGCTACCGGATGAAGGATTCCTTGATCATCGTATTGGGATAGTACTCCTGCAGACACATAGCTCGAGGCATCGGTTTCCAAAACGATTTCTTTCTCATAGTCGAAGTGTGCTAGAACTGGTGCTGTTGTAAACGCTTCTTTTAGCTCCGCAAAGGCTCGTTTCTGATCGGGTCCCCAGTGAAATGGTACCAGCTTTTTCGTTAGCTTTGTCAACGGTTGGACCACCCTGCTGTAGTTCCTGATAAACCTTCTGTAAAAATTGGCGAATCCTAAAAACGCTTGAACTTCCTTGAGCTTGCTAGGTGCTTCCCACTCCTTCACCGCTGTTACTTTTTCTGGATCCATTCTAATCCCGTTTACCCCAACTATCAATCCCAGGTACTTCACCTCCTGTTGATGAAACTCGCATTTTTCCGCTTTAGATACAGACCGGCTTCCTTAAGCGTCGTCATTATTGCTCTGACGTGTTCCTTATGTTCCTTTAAATTGTCACTGTAAATGAGGATGTCGTCCAGGAATGCCGTACAAAAGATATCCAAAAAGGGGCGAAGAGTATCGTTGATAAATTCCTGAAAGCTGGCTGGTGCATTGGTGAGTCCGAAGGGCATAACGAGAGATTCGAACAGGCCATAACGGGTCCTAAACGCCGTTTTCCATTCGTCTCCTTCTGCTATCCGAATCATATTGTAGGCATCTCGGACATCTAATTTGGTGTACCACTTGGCTTTGACAATCTCAACAAGGTTTCCTGGATTAATGGTAATGGATATCGATTTTTTATGGTTCCTTCGTTGAGTCCTCGATAGTCCACGCATAGTCGTAAGCCACCATTCGGTTTGGGTGCGAACAACACCGGTGCTCCGCATGGTGATATGACGATCTGATGAATCCTTTTGACAAATTCTTTTCAATCCACTCTGTCAGGACCTGAAGTTCTTCTCTTGACAGGCTGATATTGGTCCAAAGGGTGGTGTGAATCCGTCTTGGAGTGTAATCTTATGATCGTACGGTCTGTGTGGTGGTAGTCTTTCAGCGATTACTTTATCAAAGAGGGGGAGAAACTCATGATATTCCTTAGGAATTAACTGTTCTAGCAGTTTTTCTTGAAGGTCCTTGACTTCTAGGGCCTTGTTGATTTCGTATAAGGTTACCGCGTACACCTTGAGTTTCTCCTTCTTGTTCCGTCTCATAAATGGGGCCGCTGCTATGGCGCATATGTCCATTTTTGATCCCTCAGTTTCCGTTGCTTCCATATGATTTCCCCATACCCATACGCTCGAATGATGTTGACAGTGCTTCTGGCAGTAATCGCTTTCGAATCCTATTCTTTTCTTTTGGAATTTGACTGTAACATCGTGAAGTTGTAGCCATGGTAATCCAAGTACGATTGGTTAGTGTCCAAGTTTCGTAACGAATGCTGGTAACTGCTCCTGATGCCTGCGTATGCCTAAGCTCAATTTTGCCATAGTGGTAATGGTTCCTGATTCAATGGGCCTTCCATCTATAACTTCTAATTCTCTTGATTCTTTTAGTTCTTGTTCTTGTAACTGATGATGGCGAACGAAATGTTTGTCAATGAATGCTATTCCAGTAGCTCCGCAGTCTATCAAAGCGTGGGTATCAATGATCTTGTCTTCTATTTTCAGCGAGCATTTCACAACGAGATATTTGCTTTCCATAGAAGACTCTTTTATTTCTGCGCTTGATATAGAAAACTGCGAAATACCAAAACTAGCATTAACTGACAAAGGAGATTCGTTTCCAGCGCAATTGCCATCCTTATTGCACTGGGCTAAACTTTTTCTGACTCCACTTCTTTCGCTTTTTCTGTACTTGAATCTGCATTTCCTTCGTTTGCTGCCTTCTTAAAAGGTGACACTTCCGTCTGTCCTGATGCTGCTTTCAACTTCCTTGGGCATGATGCCGCAAAATGTCTGCTATCCCCACAATACATACACAATCCTCCTTCCCTTCGTCTCTTTCTTTCCTCAGGTGTAATCTTCTTTCCTTTGACTGCCGAGAGGTCCATTGGAGCAGGGCCGTGATATCCTGCGACTGATCCTGCAGGTGCTGTGTCTGGGGCGGATGTGGTGTTGGTCGTTGAATCAGACTTCTTGTAACCCTCCCATTTCCCAGATTTCTTTTCCGCCGCTCTTCTTCTCAGTTGCGAATCCCTTTTCGACACCATTTTAACGAATTCGATCATGCTCTCTGGCTCCTCGATGTGTTGTATGGAGTCCTTGAGTTCGTTGGGCAGTCCTTTTCGTAATGCGTCCAATTGCGCATCTTCGTTCCATTTGGTGTCGACTACATATCTTTGGAATTCCGCATAGTTATGGGAGAATTCGCGGTCTCGTTGCCTGAGTTTCTCAAGTTCCCTCTTCGCCGTTGCTGCTCTGTCTTGATCTCCGAATGCTACGTCTAGCAGGTCAACTAGGTCTTTCAGGGTATTGAGCTTGACTTCCCCTGAGATTTCGTCACAATGTGGAATTAACTGTGCCAGAGCCACTCCTTTTAGACATCCGACTGCATACCTCAGCTTCTTCTGTTCGTTGCTGAATGCTTTTGGTTTGTCGGCTATTTTCAATGCCAACTGCACCTTCTATCCTCGAAGTTCCTTCCTATCTTCTCCAGAGAAGCTGGTGATGTCATTCACTTTTTCCTCTCGCTCTTCTCTATATGTCCTTTCTCCTGTTTCTACCCTTCTTCCCTCCGTCAGCTTCAGGATCCTAGTTACCTGTTGTCGATTTTCCTCCGCCAGATTCCTAAATATCTCCATTTGAGTTTGAGCATCTTCCAGATCCCTTTTCAGTTCCGCCAGGTCTGGATTTGCCTCTTCCAATGCCTGTTTTAGAATCCGGACTTCTTCTTCCAGATCCCCATGTTCGCATGTCTTCGATGTTTCTGTGGTGGCCGCTGCTTGTTGAGTGAGCAGTAGTTCCTGCTTCAAGTTGTCCTTTTCCTGGACTATTTTTTCTCCTTCTGCCAACAGTTCCGATATTCGTACTTCCGCATTCTTCACAGATTGCTGTTCCTTGAGCAATTCGTTCAGTCTGCTGGTTGTTGGTAACTGGCGTATTGCTGTAAGCCCTTTGTTGATGTCCGTGATGTGATTGCGGAGCTGTGTTTCGTTCATGGCTTCCGTACTTTTCGCTGCCACAATTTCCAGCTCTATTTGGAACACTCCAGTCAATGTGACGTCGCGAGTTGGTCTTGAAGATTCTGCCGACATCTTTCTGATGATGTAGAGAGGCGGCTGTAACGAGGCGGGGTTCTGTCAAACAGTCTCTGACTTCGTTTATATTGTCTTGAATTTGTTGAACTGTCGCTTCGATTTCTGCTTCTAAAAATGGATTGACCATCTACCAGAAGAACACCTCGTGTTTGCTGGGTGTTGTTACGATGATCAGCGGGGTTGGTAACGGGGCTGGCTGTAACTCGCGGTCAACTCCCTTTCCCTTATTTGCTTTTCGTTCGTTGTAGTCCGCCCACGAGATTTGACTTTCTATGACCTTCTGGGTTGCCTTGATCGTGGATTCTGATATCGTTGATTGAGCTTCTGCTGCTCTACCGATTGTTTCGTGTGTTCCTCCGCAGTTATGTTCGCAGTAGCACGGATCCTCGTTCTGACAATCGACGTGCAGACCGTAATACTTGGTCCAGAAGTTTTTGAATACTGTATCGTCGATTTGGAGGCCTCCTCCGTTGCTTGCTGCTTCTGTCCAATAGCTATTCCAAGGAGATACCGCTTGTGGTTCGTCCCAAAAATATGCTTCCAAAGGTTCCTCGGGTTCGTTAAGGATAGCGTCGATGCTATCGAAGGCGTTTAGGGGTTCTTGTTCAAAGAGTTCGGTGGTTCGACCAGCTAGGTCGAAGAAATTGATTCTGGATTGTTGTGGTTTATTGCTGTCGTATGCTGGCATTTAAAACAGCGCGGATCCTTCTCGTCGATGTTTCCACAGGCACACAACGCAGGAGTGTCTCCAAAAGCTGTGTACTGTGAGCTTGTTTTCGAAGTTTCCAACTGATTTAAACACGGAGCAGAGCGAATTGCAAGGCTTATGACAACAGTAACAGCCGCTTCGATGAGAATAGCGGCACATATACTGAAATATAACCGGTAGAATCAATTGTAGACTCGTTCTTCTGTCAAGGGTTCAAGGCTCGGAGTTCTAAGGGTTATAAAAACCAAACTAAGACGGGGCTATTGTGCGGTGGTGCAGTGATCGCGGGTACTGCGTAACAAGCAAGAGACTCGAAATCCGGAATCACAGAAGTGAACAATGGTTGGTGCCGAAGCTATTGATTGTTTTGTAGACTAGAGAACGAGTGAAGAACAAACCTATCCTCCGCAAATCCAGCATCCTTATATACAGTTAACGCGACCGTCGTCACCTTTGCTCACTCGTTCCAAAATACATCCTAACTCCACCCAACTATGTACGCAACCCTTTCAATCCGCGGCCTACGCCATAACCATCATGCCATATTTACAACACAACCAACAAAACCTGATTCCTTCCAACCAAACCTGATTCCTTCCAGCCAAACCTGATTCCTTCCAACGAAACCTGTTTTTCCTTCGTATTCCCTTTCCCCTTCATCGATCCTTATTCCTTCTTCGATCCTCACTCGACACAACCGTGACACCTATCACCCCTGTTCTAGTAACAAAAAAATTTCCAATAAATCATAGCGGTTTGTAACACGCTTCATACAATAATAAAATATCTGTCAGTCTCATTCGGCTTGGTCCTGCATATCATGCGGGTACTCCACCTGGAGTTTACCCTCCTACTCCCTGCCCCGTTCAAATTTCATCCTCCTCTCAACTCTCTTCTTCTCCATCCTGCTCATCATCATCCTCCCCATCATCCCCTACATTCTCCTGCTGATGTACTTCCACCATATTGTTGACAGTTCCCTGACCTGCAATTCGGATGTTACCCTGCCCAAGGTGTTCATCTTCACGGAATTGGCCCAGGTACCATCTTCGAGTAGCTACATGTGTGTCATGCAGAAAATGTTTCAAAGGTTGCATTGCTTTATCAGTATAAGGAAGATGCTTCCAGAGAAATCGAGGGTGTACAACTCCAATCTCATTCCGCATGGTTTGTCTTCCGCATTGGTATAAAGGGTATCTTAGTGGAAAATGTTCCGGTGACTGGGGTCCTCAATAGCGACATGGGCAGTGAGAGGAGTCAACACAATTAGTTGGTATTTTGTATAGGTAACTGCGGAAGTATCCATATCCAGTTCGTAGTTGGGTGACGGTCGATGCAAACTGACGGTTGTCACTTCTGAAAATATTGTCTGGTTTGGTACGGAATGTTCCAATATAGTTCTTTCGTTTCGCATGATGTCGCATCCACCAATCCCCCAATTCCTGCATTTTTGCTGCTCGGGTTACCCTCTTGAGGTACGATAAGAAGGTGTTATAGTAGGTAGTGGTGTTTCCAGAGTGGCACGAGATGTCATGATCTTATCCCCTTTTTTATCGACGCATCAAGAACCCATACAAAAACAAAGAAATAAAGCAACTAGAGTTACACGATGCCTCCAAAGCGAACAAGATCCCAATTAAGAGTAACTGATGATCGTGCAAGCGATGACATTGAGCCGGCCGTACCCTCCGGCTCTGGTGGTCGACAAATTCGTGCATCGCGAACCAGCTTCACTCCTTCGGTTCAACCTGAGGCCCAATCCTACGACAATGCAAGCGGTCTCGACGATCTGACCGACCTCGAAGACGACGACGAAGGCGAAGGCAATTGCCAAAATGACTCTCCACCCCATAAACAACACGAATCAGACACCATCAAAAACCTCCTCCAGGTGCTACAACAGCAGAAATAGATGTTCAACGGCGTCATCAGGCAGAACGCGATGCTGATGGAGGCCAAGGCAAGGCAGTCAAGCGCGCCAACCGAAGTTCCCTCCAATGCCTCGAAGAAGTTCAAGATGTCTAACCCGAAACGATTCTGCGGTGTCGCTGTGGAATCAGAGATCTTCTTAGACTCCCTCGGTTCAAACTTCTGAGTTCACAGCGAATACTTCCCGCAGGGCGACATCAACTACGTCCAGTATGCACTCGACAATCTCGGCTGCTGGTCGAATCATCCTAAACCGAATCAAAGGAAGAAGAGTATGGCCGACCCAATCTCATGGGGACAAGACCTACTAGCAAAAAACAGCCCGTGCCTGTTTGATTTCGAACTCTTTGTGGAGGAATTGCGGAAGCAGTACGGTGACAAGGAACGGGTGCTCAAACCGGAAGTCGAAATTTCACCAAGTTCCAACAGGGGCATTTCGACCAAAATGAGACAGTTCGAGCATATGCGAATAGACTACAGAAAATATGGTGAGATTCAAACCTCAACGAAACCCAGCACTTCACACCGCTTTACTACCAGGTTTGGGTGGGCTTGAAGCCGGAGCTACACCCCAAAATCAAGCCATTGACCCCTGTGAGCGGCATGTTCGATACTCTAGATGCACTGTTCGATCGAGGGGCAGACGTCGAAACCAAGCCGAATCAACAAGAGCAACAGAAGCAACCGGAACCATCTCCCTGGCAGAAAGGCGACCGAAAACGCAACTTCAGACCATCCATCTCAGAGCCAACACAAACAAAGCCTCAAGGCTCAGGCTCAGGCTCAGGCTCTGGATCAAACGACAGACGCCGAACAGACATACCACCAGCACCATTGGTCTCGGTGGAAGTCTACTCCAAACGGAAAGCAGACGGAAAATGCGCCAGATGTGGCGGTGGCGATCATAAAACTTACCACTGTCCAAGATACTCTCGTGCCACCTTTCCTGACAAACTCGACCCCAACTCTGGCCAAGACGGCCGCCAAATCAAACGTCAGCGGTCGTTTGACACCCAGCAGTCAAAAAACTAGTTTACCTCTCCAGACACTTAGCTCAGCGGAAGAGGTTGGACGAAACAGAGCTGGGAATGGAGACCCTCAGCGCACAGGCATTAATGGCAACTGTGGATGAGATACAACCCCACCGAATATCATGAAAATCGAGGGTAGTCCTGGAGAACCCGCGTGCACACATGTCAAGCCAGTATCTCCACGGTACAGCACGTCCGGATTCAACTCACATCATTCACCAAGTCCGAGTTCGAGATCGACAGGGAGAAATACAACGGGTACGAGCACTAATCGACTGCAGCGCAACAAGCATCATGATGTCTCCAAGGCTCCAAAAGAAACTCGGCCTGAGAGACGAAGCGGCAGGCATCACCACCCTGGGATTGGATGGGCGCGTGATGGAGTCAGCCAGGGATAGCCGGAAAGTGGCGATGATAGTTCAGTACCTTGAGTATCTCGCACCGGTTGAAGAGTTGGAAGTAGTACTCGTACCAATGCAGGCCTATGATCTCCTACTAGGGTTGCCATGGTTCAGCTCCCGAGACCCCGACATTGATTGGACATGTAGACAATTAATCACTCCACGGACACCGAGTGGGAGTGCTTCACCAGAAGCAGTGCAATTGGAAAAGACGATGCAGGCGGAAAGTGACCTCCGCAGGCAAAACGTGGTTTCTCCGGACATACAAATGCTTGGAGCTACTGCATTTGACGATCTCTTAGCTAGTGATGAGGTTGTGGAGGAATTTGCCGTACGGATTGGGGAGTGCACAGGGCTGCTGGCAGCTTCCATGGAAGGCATCACTGCAGTGCGAGGTGAGAGAAGCCCCTGGAGCTGGATGATGACCAGCAGGAGCAGGTGTGGTAGTTGCGGCAGACGAGTTACCAACAATGCGGGGCTTGAATGACTGCAACCAGCTCGCCAAGTCATGAAGGGAGGACGCACGCCACGGTCATGTGCCATTGTGTCAGGCCGGCGGTACTGCTACTCCTGGGAATCCCTACCTTCTCCTTCCCCTTGTGCGATTTTAACTAACGTGCGCAGATGGAGCGGAATCAGAAATGGTAGTTTCGGATGACAGAGGGTGCATCCCTGCCAAATACAAGGAATTCGTCGAGGTCTTGAGTAAGGTCAAGGGAGAGACATTACCCCCGCATCGGCCAATTGACCTTGCGATTGATTTGGAGCCTGGCCATGAGTTGCCATATGGGCGGATTTGAAACCTTTCCGAAGTCGAGCTGCGAACCCTGTAGGCTTACATTGAGACGAACCTGGCCAATGGGTTTATCCAGCGGTCATCATTGCCGGCAGCGGCACCTATACTTTTTGCCAAAAAGAAAGACGAAGGTCTCAGGCTTTGCATCGACTACTGAGCCTTGAATGCGGTCACTGTGAAAAACAGGTATCCACTCCCTCTAATCTCAGAGATGCTTGACCGTGTGCGCGACACCAGGATTTTCACCAAGCTGGTTCTCTGGTGGGCCTATAATCTCATCCAGATCAGAGAAGGCGACGAGTACAAGAAGGCATACCGAACCCGGTATGGCCAGTTCGAATTCCGAGTCATGCCCTTCGGCTAGACGAATTCACCGGCTACATTCCAGTCGTACATCGACCATTGCCTAAGATCTTACATTGACGACTTCACTGTTTGTTACCTTGACGATATCAGGATTTATTCGGAAAACGACACAGAGCACGACGAGCATGTGAGACAAGTACTGCCACGACTGCGTGAATTTGATCTCTACTGCAAAGCGGAAAAGTGCCAATTCAGAGTAAAGAAGGTCGGCTTCCTTGGGTTCATGATGTCTTCCGACAGTGTCGGAATGGAAACACACCGCATCGCAACAATCGAAGACTGGCCGACTCCGAAATCAGTTAGAGATGTTCAAGTGCTCCTAGTGTTCACAAACTTCTACTGAAGGTTCATCCGGAAATATGCCAAGGTGACACTCCCGCTCACAGCACTACTAATAATATGTGAGCCGAAACAGATGTCGAAAGCCCTCCCGAATCGGTCTCAGCCGATCAGACCAAAATGGGAATAGACTAGACAAGCTGAGTTGGCATTCCGGAAACTTAAGAGAGCCTTTGCCGATAAACTTATCCTGCAGCACTTCGACCTGGCTGAACCAATCATTCTCCAGCCCGACGCGAGCGGCTTTGCGATTCCCAGCATTCCCAATCAGTTCAATCGTTTTGGAATCCTCCGGCAAGTCAATTTCTACTTCCGAAAGTGCTCTCCAGCCAAGCAGAACTACTACACATACGATCGCAAACTCTTGGCCATCGTTGAGATGATCAAACAGTGGCGACATTACCTCGAAGGTGCCAGGCACAAGATCCTAGTGCAGTACTATCACAGGAACCTCCTGTACTCCCAGACGTCAATAATGCTCTCCCGACGGCAAGCCGGCTGGGGCGAGATCTTATCATCATATGACTTTGTCATCGAGCACCTGGAAGGCACCAAGAACCCAGCCGACGGCGTGTCGAGAAAGCCCGACTATGAGATTGGCTATGAGTGACCCGTCGCTCAACTCCTGGCTACCACTCCCATTGAACCTTATGATGACCTCCTGCCGGCTATTAAGACCTCCCTAGCTACTGACCACATGGCTTTCGACGTTTCGGGAAATCTAGTCGACAAACCATTGGCCGACGGCGAAGACAATATGGATATGGAATGGAAAGTCGTCGCTGGAGCTTTGACATACGAAGGGATGATATACTTCCCTGCAGACGAGACTCTGCGCAGCAATGTGATAAGTCTCTATCATGACAATCCTGAATCCGGTCACTTTGGAGCCCTTAAAACTGATGAACTAGTATCTAGAGACTTTTACTGGCCCGCAATGGATGCGTACATCCGACTATATGTGAGCAGGTGCAAAGTATGCCACCAAGTCAAGGCCCCCCGCCATGTCCGCAATGGAGTTAACAAGCCGCTGCAACCACCATCTCGACCCTGGGAAGGAGTCACCATGGATTGCATCACCAACTTGCCTGAATCAACAGCATCCGAATATACGGGTACCCTTGTCATCATCGATCGGCTCACAAACATGGCTATCTATCTCCCGTGCAGGAAAGACCTCGATTCACCAGAACTTGCCAGGCTATTCTTTGAGCATGTTATTTGCAAACATGGCGTACCTGACAACATCATTGCTGATCGCGGCACTGAATTCACAAGTCGATTCTGGACGAGAGTCTGCTCTCACCTGAGCATAGACCACCGGCTCTCGACTGCCTTCCATCCTCAGACTGACGGCCAGATGGAGCGCCAGAACCAAACGATGGAACAATACCTCCGAGAATTTGGCAACTATGAGCAGGATAATTGAGTCGAACTCTGACCCTTGGCCGAATTTGCATACAACAACTCCATGAATGCTTCGGCAAGGATGACTCCATTCTGGGCCAACTAAAACTACCACCTGACAATTCAGTTCAAGGCACCAAAACAAGCGCACTTAAAGTGGGACGTGCAAGCCAACTCCATGGCTCCCGGATTGGAGGAAACTCATCGAATTCTCAGAGAGAACCTGCTGGATGCCCAAGTCTGCCAGACGCAGTATGCCGGAGGCAAGGAAATGATGTTCGAGACTGGCGATATGGTCTGGCTCTCGGTTCGGATTATAGAAACCACTAGACCCTCCAAGAAACTGGATTATAAAAGAGCTGGACCATATACGGTGAGTAAAGTCATCAATAAGAACGCTTACAAACTAGACTTGCCAAGTACGATACGCATTCACAACCTCTTCCACATCAGGTTGCTCAACCAATACTCGCCTCCTGCTATCGGCCAGCTGCCACCAGAACCAGAGCCAATGATAGTCGTTGATTCTGACGAATAGGAGGTCGAGAGAATCCTTGACTCGAAGCGACGGTAGCGAAAGCTCCACTACCTTGTCCAATGGGCCAGATACAACAACATTCGAACAAGCTGGGAACCTGCAGAAAACCTCGACAACGCTCAAGAACTAGTCCCCAAGTTCCATCAGGAGTACCCTTCAAAGCCACAATGCTGAGCTGTGTCGGGCCATGTCCATGGCCATGAATCCACGATTTTAGTGGGTCCACGAATCAGGAGGTATGGGGCGGGCCAAATTGGACGGTTTCTTTGAGTGTCTTCTTGTTTATCCTTTCTCTTCGTGTATTGGATCTCGGCCGGTACAAATGGCGTCGGCATGGGGTTTTACCACCTACAACTGGAGGTGGAGTTTCACTGTGCACTGGATCCACCAAAAGGTCACAATTGAGCAGTACCAATCGGTTGTGGGATTTATGTGGCCGTATAAGGGCGTATGAGCCTGCATCTTTATTTCCTTTCTTCTCTTCTCAGGTACGGGTATGGCAGCCCAGGGGGTCTGCAGCTGGATAGGGGGATGATATCATGGCGGTAGTCGAGTGATGGCAGCCGGGCGACGGCCGGGTAACCACCCAGTATATAGTCACTTCGCGGGAGTGCAACAACACTCCACTGATAATCTTACCTATTGTTCTACTCCATATAATCTCTTGCTCTCGTCTGCAACTGAATCTATTCTATTTGACATCTCTGACCGTACAGAGCTGTACTTGCTCGTATCAGTCCTTACAATTTCAAAGCAATATTTTCTATGCCAATACCAGGATTTGAAACTTGTTGGGAGCACTATGGCATTCATATGCTCCAAAAAGCCCTTGAACATCAGATTGTGCGCATTTGTTACCCAAAGATATATCCTGTTAGTCATATCTCAGAATCAATCCAAACAGAGCTATCTCAATTGTCTCCAGATTGAATAGTGCCAGCCCATACAGATTGTCTTCAGCCAGCCTCCAGCCAGCCCAACCAGATAGTATCCAGGCAGCAGACAGCCCACCCTCACACTGTTTAACCAGCCCAGAGCTGGTCTGTCCATATTATGTGCAGCTATCAGGACCCAGTCAATCTAGAACATATTGTGAGAATATGGTGAGAAAGCAGAAATGCAGGGCTAGGAGTATCAGGATAGAAATTACAGGGCTGTACAAGTGGATACACAGATGAGCACATTTTGAATGAAGCAATTGAAATCAACAACATGCTGTTATTCTCACTTTCTCCAGAACTGTACATTGACACAAAGTGATGCTGATGCGCCAGGCCGGCCAGTTTCAGAATAAGTCCAGCCTGGTCCGCACATTGTAGGCCAGGCCATTGGAGCGGCCCACGTCTGCAGGGTTTGAGCAGGTGGAACTACAGGTGCCTGGGTGAACCATGGTTCAAAAAGGCTGCAGTTTGATTACACCTAACTATAAATAACTGTGGTCCAGGTGTAGAATTTCAAATTTGTGCATCTAGTAATATATATCCAAGAGTATATTTTTTCTAGGCCATCGATTCCTGATACAATACCTCCAACATATGCTTAATCTCATTGATCTCAGTATGCGATGCATGAATTCGATCAGTATGGCAACTACCAGACAATGCAGGATTTCACCCACAGGCTCAAATGTCAACAGATTATCAATTATTTGTATGGCACCATGCGCTGTCTGTTTACAGTGACGATTATGAGAAACTTCTGGAATGTCCACAGCTTATCAATTGTAAGTCACCTTTCACCAACAATAATATGCAACCAACTGAAAACCCTATTGTCCGCCCAGTCACCCACTGTTGTGACCCAGGCTGTTAAATCGTCAGCCTAGCCTGTACACTTTAGCACATCAAACGGCCTCATCTGGCCCGGCCTGTTGGGAACACTATTCATACACCCACTACATTAGCATTTTGGTGATTCTCTTCTTTCTTATTTTTCTCTCACCCAAGCCTCGCAAAAGTTCAAACTGGCACAGGATTGAGTGCAAAACTGTACTGAAATGTGTAATACCAACTGTTTGAAGCCCCAAACTGTACCAGACCTATATACTGGTAATACTGGTATACTGAACAGGTTTGTACCAGTAAACTGCCAGTACAAAAACTGCTAGTATATACTGGAATAACTGAAAACTGCCAGTACAACCGAGCTCAAATAAGAACACAGTAATCCATATGCAGGCATGGTACATGATTTGCCATGCACTAGTAAATATCATCGAGTAATTATGCAATTCTCACATGCATTGCCACTTTCTTTCTAGGCCAGCACACAAGGCTAGTAGGTGAACGTGCAGCTGCAACCATACCAACAGTGTAATCCTGTATACCAGTATAATTTTGCATCTGTCCTGCCGTTTATAACACTCCAACTGTACCAGCAATTTCTCAAACTGTATCAACCAACTGTTTGTCGGTACTGGTATTTGTTGGTATACTGGTACCAATCAGTATACTGTTGCGAGGCTTGCTCTCACCCTGTTCCTCTGCTCCTCGATCTTCCTAGCCATGCTAGCATCCACACTAACCAATCAACTTTTGCTTGCATCCCAGCAGCAAGCAAATACCCAACACCCATTGGTTGCCATTACATACTCTTTCAAACCCGACTTAAGGCGGCAAAGCCACCTCCGTGCCTAGTTATGATCAAAGTTGGAGTTCAGTTGGGAGTGAAATATTAATCTACGATCGTGACGCGACAACTGCGTCGCGTCTTGGAAAAATTTCAAGCAGCTCTTAAGCAGCCCGAATAGATCGAGTAGTTCTGCTCTAGTAGCAGCTTATTAATTGTAGGTCAGTGAGCTGCTTCGGGCTGAACTAATCTACTGGGACCACTGGGGATAGTTACTGTGAGTTTGCGTTTGCGTTTGCCAGTTATCTATACTACATGTGACAGCATTTACTATCCCTACCCTACTCACTTAGTCGTGAGTTATGCTCACATCTATCTGGAACTTCCGCATAACACAGTCTCGTTCAATCAGAACAATACCGAGTCACAGGTCTCCTCACTGAGGGTGGGACGGGACATCTGCATTGAATATGGAGGTCCAATTAGTATGCACCTCTCTAGTCACCGGCATTGCTACCTCGGTTTCACATCAGCTATACAAAAGCTGCTGTTCCTCTCCCTAGCAGTAATCGGTAAGTCCCTAAGCGTGACCTACAACCCTAGACACCAGAATGTACAACTTCGACAAGGTTGAAGCTGTGGAAATAAGTAAGGGTCATCTAGAGCTTTTCTAGTCAACTGTTATTCGGCTTTATTCAGTGAAACATTGTGAATGTAAATTATGCTTCACTCTGAATTTTGAGGCGGTGATATGATGGGTATTACCCAGTGTTCCTAAGCGGCCAGGCCGGCCTTAGCGACGGCTTTCAAATGAGGGCCGGGCCGGCACTGCAGGCTTTTCCGTCCGGCCTGGCGGCTTTTCTTGGCGGAACTAAGCCTAAACAGAAGCTTTTATTCGAAAGATTCTCTGCTACCTATACTAAGAAAGTTTCCAAAGTACGAAACATAAACCATATCCAACTCAATCATCGTAGCCCTGCCATTGCCGTATTCTATCCATCAACCAGACCAAGGCTTATGCAGACCAATGCAGGCCAATGCAGGTTTTAAATCACGTACAGGAGAGGAGGCTGGCCGGCCGGCTTTTGACCTAGGCCGGGCCGGGCCGCCGCTAGCTCAGGCTTTCGGAATGGTGGCCGGGCCGGCCGCGCCGCTTAGAAACACTGGTGTTACCCTCTGACAAACCTCAAAATATCTCTTCCAGTAACACTATGAAATCTACCATTGTGATACAGTCAATTGAACATGCTGCTAAATTCCCAGTACTTGATATCCCTCCCAGGAACTTGCCCAACTTGTTCATTTTGTTAGGAGCCAAGTGCTGAAATAGTAGATTAAGCGCCACGATGCGCTGGGACAGGTAAAATAACGTTTACACTTCAAGGTTTCATGGCTCAGTTATTTAGTGACTGATGTATGAACTCATTGGCGACATCTTGGGGAGTGTCTCCTTAACCGCAGCTACCACAAGGGGGCGACCGCTACCGTCGCGGAATACACTGAAATTCCATGGGAGTAATACATATATACCCCCTTTTAAATCCGGTGGAGCTATTTTGGTGTTTTCTATTGCAATTTTGCCCGAGGATGCATGACAATTTATTATGCAGAGGTAGTTTATAGTGCAGGCGGTTAGGGCTCTACTTGTCAATAGTTAGGTACAGCGACATATAACTTGGTCGATGGATACACTCGGAAAGCTACTATAGAGGCGGATAAGGTAATGACCTGCAACGTCATGTGCTGTGCTTCTGAATCGCCCATTTGTATTGATTTAGAGGAACGCCAAGGGTTTCCCCAAATAAAGGCACTCCTCCTGCAACCCCGCCTGCCCCTCTTTCGTCACTAGAGCGACACTTCTCCCCCGAAACCCCATACGTTGGCTGTCCTCCAGAATTTTCAGTAAACTGGGTTTCATCATCTATTCCGTATAAACTCAGTGATTCATTATTCCTCAAATTCTTCGGTGGCTAACGCTACGAGTATGCATGTGGCATTCTGTGAATGAAGTGATTTATAACTTAGTGAGAGGTTTAGGTCTTGCGATGGCGTCGGTCCCTAATCTTGCAAATGTCGTGGAGTCGTTGCAGATAATATCTCGGCATTTTTCAAGCCTCTGCGACGAACTTGGCCGATTGGATAATCTTCCATCCGTTGATATACTCACGCAGCTACGTAACTTGAACGATTCTATTGCGGTCAAGGCGGAAATGAAGAAAGTTAGCGAGCAACTTAATGGCATCAAGCAGCGGCTGGCGACTTTGGAGCAAGCAACAATTGATCGTTTTGCTGCAATGTATGTTTCAAATAATGCACTTGGGTTTAAATGGTGTGTGGCAATTGCTGATTGGCTACTTAGTGAGCACAATGCGTATGCGCGACATTGTAATGGAAAAACTGCTTCCAATTGGAATCAACAATATTTCACTCTACGGTCGATCAGTACTCAGCCCATTCCGAATTTTCCAAGAACAGGCTACGATTTAGATAGGCTTGATGGTGCGTATAACTTTATTGATGTGATGATAGATGCAAGATCATTTTAACATTATATGTTCGTAGGTGCTACCATCAATGGCATTCTGACTGCGTTGAATTTGCCCACGACAGGAGATGTGCAAGAGCGTAGACACCGATTGAAGCGCTGGATAGGGTGAGTTGCTGATGCTTCACAATAACATGCCGAAGATTGGCGGAAAAGTGTCGAGAGGGAACCGAGGAATAAAGACTCTGCATTGATTAATCCCTGTACTGTATGTTGATGATTGGTGTCCATCCCTTGACATATTTGAGTTCCCACAACATAAAGTGAATAAAAATCTCAGAATAAAATAAATTCAAAAATCATGTTTATGCTTTCAATCTTACAGTACTAGTACAAAAGTTTTCGCAAATTCACTAGTCGCGTCTCCGCAGTACTAGAGGCAGATGTACAGTACACTAAACACTGAGCCACACTGTGTTTGGAATTCTTTAAAATTTAATATGCTTTATATTTATATGTATTCTAACCTCGATGTAAATTAGACCAATCCTTTCTCCATTGTGGAGATACAGGGGTGGTTGACGAGGGGCAGGTGTGCGAGTGGCGCGAAATGATGATTCGCGAAAACTTTTGTCCCCATCTGTATATTATAAATCTTTCAGTCCTGTTGAAATACAATGTGCATGGATATGGCTTCGCAAATCTCTGACATGCTGGCATTTGGCTTCATTGATATAACCTCGAATTATGTGAATCGCACACTTGATATCATATCAGGAAACAGTCAGTCCAAGACATGGCCTAGAAGCGCTAAACCATATTTCGTTGCCGTGTATTGGATATGGAAATTCGGCACGGACTCAGTTCATTTTATGGCAAGTAATCTAATCAAATCTAGGGAGGATGAGAAGGTTCTCGAGGAGGAAGAGGTCCTTGGGGAGGAAGAGGAAGAGGAGGAGGGCAATAGGGAGGGAAATGAGAAAGATGAGCCGGTTTTAAACGATGACATGGAGCACAGTGTAATTGTTGCTGCGTCAGGACATTCAAGACGCGGCCGATCGTAGGGATAATGATGATGTATAGTCCAGCGTGACTGAGGGCTAGTGGCCGCGATTGGGAGGGCGGGATGTGACGAGAACGACCGAGAGAAAGCCTAAGACCCAACAGGAGGCTTGTAGTGGCTGGGAGAAGAAGGCCGGGGCTGACGAAGGACTAGCGGAGGCGCTGCTGGACATGGGAGCGGTAGGCGTCAAGGTAAAGATCCATCAGATTTCCCTTGAGCTCAGGTTTTCGGTAGTCAGCAAGCTGTAGAGTAAAGAGCTTTTGCCAAAGATTGAAACGAGCAGAGAATCCCTTCCTTTCATATAAGTTCTTCAACTTCGCCCACAACTCAACTGGATTGCGGATTGCTTCAACACAGCGTTCAGCACGTTCGTCGAGATAGAGGAAAATCGTAGCGGTAGCTCGTTCGGCGTCTTCGTCCCATTTGGCAGTAGCCGCATCATTGTCATCGGCGGTACTGGAACGGGTGCGGCTGCTACTGGCATTCCCGGTACCAGAGCTGATGGTAGGGCGTAGAAGGCGTTGACAGACAATGGACCAGAGACCTTCTCGGATTAGCAACATTTCCATTTTCGTCTTCCATGTTGCGTAGTTGTTGCCGGTAAGTGTCGGCACGAGATGATTGTAGGAGGATGACGAGGAGGACGAAGGGTTCGGCATCGTGTAGCGATAGGTTTCGAGTATTATAAAGATTGAGATAGAGTGGCGACCACCGGGCTCATAACCTGTTGCGACAATGAGGGGAGAACCGTATGTATTGACTATAGAGCGATGACTGTCTAGGTACAGGTCTAAAGGTCCAAGATGCATAGGGAAGGGAAGAGCAAAGTGTGAAGTCTAAAAGAGCAGTCACGAACCTTAGGCTCTATCAACAAATGGGAGGCTCAGTAAGATGGGTAGATTCCGCCGGAGCGGCGGGAGGAGCCTCAGTAGATTCCGGCGGTCTTTTGATTTCCACTAGCGAAACCGCTTGATGACGGCTGAGAATCGGAAAGTCTTTAGGAGAAACCGCATATTGCAAGTAGGGGGCACCGAGAGGGCTGAACTTTGGGACAGAAGCAATTCTATAATACGCTGTAGAGCTGAGAAGGAAACCTATGCAGCTGAAGACGCGAGGTGCAAGCTGAGCAGCTGAATGTATATTAAAAAGTGTTGACGGAATACTGGGCTTTCGCCTGAGATCATCGACTAGCAACATGTGATTGCTTGGCTATTTTGTGGGTTGCCACTTTCAATATAGTTATCGTGGCATCGTGTTCTTAAGCTGTTTCCTTTTCTCTTCTCACTCCTTAGAACTTAGACGGTTGACGAGTTTTCCACACCGCTGCAACACCCGCGTGTCAACAAAAAGCAGGGCTTAGATAGACATCAATTTGACGTGTTAGTACCCACTATTCTATGCGCGAGGCTATGTAAAACATGAGGTTGGTAATGATATTCCTTGTCAACGACTAAGTACCGCAGTAGTAAACTCAGAAATGTTGTTGATATGCTGTTAACTTGTTTTGTCAAGAAGTCTGGGGAGGAATCGGAAGCTCCGTGGGAAAATTGATCGTAGTTTTCAGAAGATTTCCGGCCGAGACCCTTTTCAGATATGCTATGTTATAGAATAAAATTATGCTTTCCGGTTTGTTTCCGGGTGGGTAACGATTGTGGGGGTTATAACCTAAGCTGGAGCTATTGAATTGTGCGATACTAATGAAGTCTCTTGATCTACGGGGTAGCAATTAGAGTAGAGAGTAGCAGCAGCAGAATAGCGGGCGATAAGTAGGTTAAACCCTACAGTTCAAAAGATAATGTTTAAATAACACCTCACAGACGTGAGAATAATGTGACATTAACGCAGCATCTATTATGCCATCATCGTTTGATTCTCGTGTACTTCCTCTGAGGTCAAATACTAGAGTTTTTTTCGTATAAATAATGACATAGCTTGATAGCGACGTTTGATTCAAACGTTAAATAAACACTGTAGTAGCGTGAAACTCATGTTTTGACGTGAGATGTGCCATGATGGACCTTTCGAAGATAATTGTAGGTATGCAGTAATTTGGTAGTAAGATCTGGTGTGGGTAGATGAAATTGATCGGACTTAGGTGATTCAGTTACCACACCATTACTGCCACCATTACTGTTACCATCACTATTACCGTCACAATCACCATCACCGGCATCAATAACAGCATCATGCCAACCTGAGGGCACCACACTCACATCCACATTTACATGAGCAGTTAGTGGTCCAGCAGTTAAAAAAAACTGATATAAATATTGTAAGAGGAAAAAAGTAAATGTTTCAAATTATATCTTGAATATCTGAGCAATCTGCTGTTTTGAAAGCTCAAAATAAAGTCACAATCTTGCGATTGTGGAATAAAGCCTCGCATAACTCCTCACTCGTACCGCACATTGGGAGCATGCAATGTTGCGTTAATCTTACAATGTATAACTTATTATTTGCGTAACACATGGGAGCATGCCATGTCACATCGATCTCACCATGTAATTTGAGCAGTGAGAGGGTAAACGTCAGTAATGTGCTATCACGCATCAATCACAGCATATGTAAACGTTAGGACTTAATTAGATGTGAGATTTAACTCTGCGACGTGAGCTTTAAACTTCACACCAAAAGTTTGAACTATAAGGGAAATTATGGCGACTCCGAGCAACTCCGAGAGCCCTATTCGAGGCCTTATAATAATACTCCCACCCTCTTACTACACTCCGACATCAATATAAATAAGTGAATGAGCAAGCGTATGTGCGCTGCTAGTAATTCTTGCAGTAGCCTCCTTCAAACCCTGAGAATTGAGCTGCGAAAGAGTACTACATAGCCTGAGGACGGCCATCCACACAATAAAGAAACTCATCCAAAAGAAAAGTGAAACAACCTTAAATCCAAACTTAAATTGGCCTCCATCATCTATTTCATCCGATTCACGTGCTAATTCCTTACTAATATAATTCTGTTGCCTCGTGAATTTGATGTTTATCCTTGGCATGGGATATTGTAAGTATGTCGGCGACAGCATTGTTTGAATGTTGTTGTTTGTTGTTTTTTTGTTTATTCATATTGTATTCACTCTTACTAGAGTATGAGAGATTGTTTGAATGTATGTAGGAGTAGTCGATCTGATTATTGCCGGGCTCATATACTGTTGAACGTGATGATTCTTAATCGAGTCTATCTGCGCAGGAGAGACTCGTGATATATACAGGGATTTTGTGCAATATCTAAGTAAACAATCAAGTATACCTAAACGCAGTGTCTAAGTGCGCTCGAGTATAGCTTCTAAGTCTACCCCCGAAATCGCTCTAACGCCGTCTACAAATGCAACCGGTTAACCGGGTCTACTCAAGCACTGTCTTAATTGCACTAGAGCACAGTCTCCACATGCACTCGAGTATCCTTTCTAAGTACATCCTCAAGTACACTTATGCACCCTTTTGAAGTTGCACTCGACCTACGGTACACATTTTGGTGAGGCTGGTGTAAAGTAAACTACTGTGGTGTGAGATATGGTGTAAAATAGATGGCGTGGTGTAAATGTAATTTCCATTTTGTTTGTTTACACTATAATCCCACAACACTAATCATGGTGGCATAAGCTTGTCAGTAGTGGCAATGCCACCAGAGCTTTGCCACTACAAATGGAGTGTAAATCACACTCTTGAATGAGTGATAATTTATGCAGCGTGTAATTGTTGAATAATTGCTTGATTCTCTATACAATCTATGCAGATATCTATGGTCTATATACAGCTTGACATAGAGTCTGAAACTCTCGTGCTTACGCATCGTATGTAAGCCATAAACCTCATACAAGCCTGAACCTCATACAAGCCTGAACCTCATACAAGCCTGAACCTCATACAGCCTGAACCTCATACAAGGTCAGAAACAGTAGACGAAACCCATATATGCAACACTTCCCCCTCTTGCTACACTTCATGGAGCAAGAAACAAAATAAAGAACATATGGCGGTGATTCCCATAGCAGCCTCATGAACACCCTGAGATTTGAACAGGGAAAGAGTACTACCGTAGCCTGAGGATGGCCATCCATAAAGATGCAAAGACAAGCGTATTCCCAAAAGAAAGTAAAACAACCTTAAAACAAACCTTAAACTGATCTGCATTACCATAACCATTGCCTTCGTGAACTTCGTATGCTTATCTTTAGTAAGAGCTTTTGTAATAATCTGCCAAATTTTCGTCTGTGTGCACGTAGGAGTAGTTGACTATTTGGCACTTGTGTAGATCTCGACTATTGTGATAGTGAACGTCGATGTGCTTAGTGCGAGCCTTTATGATTCCCGTGGTGATAAGGAGCGAGACTCTCTGATGTCACAGTGGATTGGTAGTGGTGAGTCTTTCTGAGAACCGTGAATATCCTTCTGCAATTGGATAACCATTTCGCTTCTCTGGAGCCTCCGAGCAGGCGATGAATTCGGCCTCAAGAGTTGACATGGGATCAGGCCTTGCTTTCGAGACTGCCACGAGACAGCTCCATTGCTGGCGAGAAACACATGGCCTCCCTGAGATTTGCGGTCCGCGCTGTCATTGGCCCAATTGGAATCCAAGTACCCTACAAGACTATTGCTGATTCCGACGTCAATGCCGTTGCTGTTGAATGTAGTCGAAAATCGGCTGTACATTTGAGATACTGAAGAACTCTCTTTGCAGCAGTCATATGGCTTGTGAATGGTTGCGAATTGTAACGGAAAGAGCAGCGACTGCATACGATATATCTGGCCGAGTTGCAAGTGCGCATATATTAGTAATCCCACGACTGCTGGATAGTCTCTGATATCTTTCAGTTCCTCCTCCCCCCGATCTTCGGCCAAGTCCAACTTTATATTGGGGTCCATGGGCGTTGATACACCGTGAGTATGCTCCATATCGAATCGTCTGAGAATCGTGGTGATATAGGCTGTCTGACCGAGACTGACCCTGTACCATTTTCATCGCGGTGATCTCGATGCGAGGAATTGACGTGCCGGGCCGAGATTTGTGATCTTATATTGCTCCGAGAGTTTCCCCTTGACCTCAATCGCAGCTTTGGCGGCGGCCTCCGGATTTGACATCGAGATATTGTCGACATACAGAAGTATAAGAATGCCGTCACTGCGGTGATAGAGGTTAGAATCGGGAACGGATTGAGTGAACCCAAGAGAGAGTAGAAAGGCATTGATATCGTCGTACCATATCCGCGGAGCTTGTTTAAGACCATAAAGAGCTTTCCTGAGTCTGATGATAATCTTTGGTGCGTTGAGGCCTTCTGGCCATCCTTCTGGCAAAGTCATATAGATGTCGTCATCGTCGATTTCGTGGTTTTGGAAAGCGGTAACTACATCCAAGTGGTCTATATTCCACCCGTATCTCCCAATGAGAGAGATGAGATACCGAAACGTTGTTAGTTTCCCAACAGGGGCATAAGTCTCACCGAAATCCGTCTGCTCGTATCCCTTTATGACTAGTCGTGTTTTATACTGTGTGGACCCATCAAAGTTGTGATTAGTCTTGAAAACCCACTTAGAGCCAATCGGCTTAATTTGCAGTTGCCGTGCTTCCCGGGAGTTGAGAGCGGAGAAGGTGTTATTGAGCAAGATTGATGTGCTTTCTTCCTCCATGGCTCTTGTCCAGTGATCTCGTTGAGGGCTTTCCATAGCTTCCGCGTATGTGAATGGATCCTGTATGGATGCCATTAATGCTTCCGCTGAGGCTTTACCTTGACTTCTTGTGACACTACTCGTTATCGGCGGAGCTGGAGCTGGAGATGCTGGAGGTACTTGGCTTGATTTCTTGATTACTGCTGCCGAACGCCGGGCAGTCTGGTCCTCTCTGCAGAGGCGCCGGCTGTGGGCGATGTTTTCTGCGTCTGCTGCCGAATGCTGGGCAGTCTGATCCTCTCGGCGGAGGCGCCGTCTGTGGGCGTTTTCTGCTTCCTGGTCAGGAGCTTTATGCATGTGAGATGTGGATCTCTTACCTAACTGCGTATGTTGACTTTCTTGCCCTCAGAGAGGCTCATCTCCGGTATCTATTTCCTCGATATATTCCTCGTCATCTGGTAGTCCAAACATATCGATCTCATTGCTTCCATGCTGACATGACATGTGTGTATTTCTCTCTTCGTCAAAGACAACTTCTAGTTGGGCTTTCACCTTCTGGAATTCAGGGTCCCATATCCTCCACAACGTCGTTGAGTCATGTGCATAGCCTACCATCATGCAGGGCTTTGACCTTGGGCTGAATTTACCTCGGCGTTGTACTTTGGGGATGAGTCTGCTGACCTAACATCGAAATTGATGTAGGTTATGGAGAGGAGCTTGATATAATAATTCGTTGCCGGCTGCATCTAGCGTAGGTTTGTCATATCCATGCAGCATCTCGTATGGCGTCACGTACGGTGCTTGGTAGCCATCCCGGTCATCTCTTTTGGATAGGCCTTCATTTGGAGATCTTTGGTGAAGATAGACTGCGGTATTAACCGCTTCTCCCCAGAACTGAATGGGGGCCTGGGAATCGATCATCATCGCTCGAGCTGTGCCTGTGATTGTCCGGATCATTCGTTCGGCAACACTATTCTTATGGTGCGCATATTGAGGGCATGGCTCGTATGTGGTACCGCGGGCTGCGAGGACAAATCGGAAGGTCTTATTGTGATACTCTCCGCGTCCATTATTGCACCGGAATCGTTTGATTTGATAGCCCTGGCCCATAGCATCAATTCGGGCCTGGAATGACTGGTAGGCGGAGGTGCAGGTCACGGCTTTCTTATTTGGGAGCAGCCATACAGATATGTACCGCGTGTAGTCGTCGATGAAAAGTATATAGTACCGGTTGTCTCCGAAGGTCGGTGTAGAGATGGGACCGCATACATCCCAGTGTACAAGTTCAAATGGCTTCGTAGTGCGTTTGACTTGCACTCTGATGAACCTTTGTTTGTGCATGGCCTGGATGCAGACTGTGCACATTGAATCATCGTGTGTATATCCGCCAATCGGAGACTTCATGGCGGTAGGATTCATATGAGCTAGTCGCCGGTGCCATAGTCTTGACTCTGAGATTGTGAGAGACTTTCGAGTGGACTTAGACTTAGTTATCGCTGTCAAGGGTTCAAGGCTCAGAGTTCTAGGGGTTATGAAAACCAAACATGAGGATGCAGTGATGGCGGGTACTGCGTAACAGGCTAGAGACTCGAAATCCGGAATCACAGAAGTGAACCAACGTTGGTGCCAAGGCTTATTGATTGTTTTGTAGACTAGAGAACGAGTGAAGAACAAACCTATCCTCCGCGAATCCATCATCCTTATATACAGTTAATGCGACCATTGTCACCTTTGCTCACTCGTTCCAAAATACATCCTAACTCCACCCAACTATGTACGCAACCCTTTCAATCCGCGGCTTACGCCATAACCATTACGCCATATTTACAACGCAACCAACAAAACCTGATTCTTTCCAACATAACCTGATTCTTTCCAACATAATCTGATTCTTTCCAACAAAACCTGATTTCCTTTGTATTCCTGTATCTCAATCATCGATCCATATTCCTCCGTCGATCCTCACTCAACACAACCATGACAATCACTGCCATAGGTGCATTTGAAGACTCAATCGTTGGCTCGATTGTAGGTTCTGCGATTAATACTCTTCAGAGTGAGCTTTCTCTCCTTGCCTTTCTTCCTTTCTCGGTAGTCATCGATAGGAGTGCGGTCGCGGGGGCTATGATATATATGCCATTGATTTGTTTTCCGGCGAGGGTGCAGGAAGATGACGAAGTAATGGAGCATTTTCCATTCCGAAATATAGTCGTATGCCCGCTCAAATCCAATTGCTTGATTGATAGGAGGGAAAGTCGAAAAGTAGGAGTATGGAGGGCTTCAACTTGGTAGCCCTGTATGTCAACAAAGCCATAATTCGTGGCGATAACTGAGTTATTGTCTCCGAGTCCGATTACTATAGAAAGTGCAAGCGTTTTGAACATTGTGAAGCTGCTGTGGTCATTGCACATGTGGTGAGACGCTGCGGAGTCAATGACCCACTTCAGAACGGCAGAGGCAGCAGTGAGAGCATGAGCAGTCAGTCAGAGGAAGTCGCTGACTCCGGCTGTAGCGAGAGCTGCTATAGCGGTAGCTTTTTTGGCTCTCCACCACTCTTTCACACGTTTGTAGGAGACACAATCGACTTTGACGTGGCCTAGAAGCCCGCACTGGTAGCAAATGCGCTCGTCCTTTTCTCCCCTGTTATCTCCCTCCTGAACGCGTTTCCGTTTTCTGTATACAACTGTGGTATGACTGTGAATTTTGCAATTGATGTACTTACTCTCGTGGCTGTTTCCGCTTCCACCGCTTCCACCACATCCACGACGTCCACTGCCTTGGCCACGGTAGCCGCCACGTTGGGTGAGAAGGGCGGCCCCCGTGGATGTATCTCCGAGTTCATTGGTAAGACCAGATTGAGTTTCTTCTTCTAGGAGATCATGCATGGCTTCTTCGGCTGTAGGTAAGGGTCTCCTATGCTTGAAAACCAGTAATATCATCGCATATTGTGATGGCAGTGATGTGAATATTTGCGTGCAGAAATCGCGATCGGTGATTGCATCGTCTGTATCGTCTAGTTGGGTGCGGTAGTTGCTAAGCTTAGTGAAGTATGCTTCAAGCGGTTTGTTTTGCTGAGGTCGGCAAGCACGGAAATGGCGGAGAATGTCCTGTCTGCCGATGTACGATCCGGCGGTGTCCAGGCTGGTTCCTAGTAGGTTCCACATCTCGTGAGGGTTTCTTATACCTTTGACGATACGCCGTACTTCTGGGGAACAGGAAAGTCTCATTATAGATGCAGCTTGGGCTTCTTTATCCTTCCAATCATCGTAATTGATATCAAGGGGCTGCGGTTCAAGACTCTCTCCAGTGATGATTCCGTATCCTCTCATGGCTGTAGGACAAGTATCATGTCGTCTTTCCACTTGTCGTAATTGCTGTGAGTGAGCTTAAGGATGTCACCCCACTTGGTTTTATTGAAGGCGGATTCAGAGGAGGAAGTCATTGTGAGATCGTGGAGATGGTACGTGATGGTTTTGAGTTTTAGCGTGAGGCTTAGGGTTGTGAAAGCTTATTAAGATCGTGAAATAAGAATAGAAGTGAATGGTAACAGTAGTAGTCTTTAGTAGCGGGCGCCGGGCTCATAACCTGTTGAATAATTGCTTGATTCTCTATACAATCTATGCAGATATGAATGGTCTATATACAGCTTGACATGGAGTCTGAAACTCTCGTGCTTACGCATCGTATGTAAGCCACGAACCTCATACAAGCCTAAACCTCATACAAGCCTGAACCTCATACAAGCCTAAACCTCATACAAGCCTGAACCTCATACAAGCCTGAACCTTATACAAGGTCGGAAACAGTAGACGAAACCCATATATGCAACAGTAATCACACACTGGGTGTGAGTGACACTTCATGCAGAGTTTACGTTACACAATTGTAGTTTAAACTGTATTACATATTGATTGAGATCTCATGCAGGTCTCTGTGCAACCATCGTGATGTTTCAATTTGCTGTTAAGGTTTCAAAGTAGCAGGACAGCTGGGTTCATAGAGATACAGTTTCGGATCACTTTAAACTCTGTTTGTTTTGACCGGAATGTGTTGAAGTGGTTTCTTGAAATTCCGTACACATGTGGTGTGCGAGCACATAATGATGATGGTGGTGGTGGAAGAGGAGGAGGAGGAGGAGGTGGAGGAGGAGGAGGAGTTGCTGGAAGCCCTAAGGTTCACGGTCGTGACTATCTCTTTAGACTTCACACCATGACTGTCCTTTTAGACTTCACACGATGCTCGCCCTCATGCTCTTCATACTTAAGACGCACCTTTGTCCGTCTCTCTTGTACCTACAATCAACTCACTCATTCACATCAACAGGAGGAGGAGGACAAGGAGGAGGAGGAGGAGAAGGAGGTGGTGGTGGTGATAGTGGTGGTGGTGATGGTGATGATGGTAATTGTAAAGGTAATGGTGATTGCAGTAAGTGTGTTGTACGGTAAGGATCATCACAGAACCATCCAAGTCCTTTCAACATTCCATGACTGGACTCCAAATCTTATCCTCCTGACAACGAGATATAATGGCAGGATAGTGTGATTTAAACAATATATTGTGTAAATTAGATGACCTCACCAATTAGCCATTTATATGGGGTATTATGGCTCAATAAGATCTCTTGATAGACAGCACTACAACTGCTACTACAAATA
Source organism: Trichophaea hybrida (assembly GCA_015178995.1). Taxonomy (NCBI): domain Eukaryota; kingdom Fungi; phylum Ascomycota; class Pezizomycetes; order Pezizales; family Pyronemataceae; genus Trichophaea; species Trichophaea hybrida. The sequence continues at coordinate 97,343 of WHVE01000335.1, read as the reverse complement.
GTATAGTGAATACAGTATGATTAAAACAAAACTGCTACTACAACTGCCACTACAAATGCAACCACGATTTATTGTGGCGTTGCTACTGGACCTGATTAGTGTTAGCAACGGGTCCGGGTTACCCGGCCGCGGTCCGGTTCGGAACCGGACCCGTGGCCCCAGTTCGGTTCTGGAACCGCCAAGGAACCGACCCGTCCAATCACAGGCGGTTAAAACCCAGAACCGAACCGTAACCCGCCGGGTTTTGGCGGGTTTTAGCTGCAGCAGAGCCTCATTTTTCATCGGCCCCAATAATCACAGCTTTTCTGCTCCAATTAAGTATTTGAGTTCTGATTGGATCGCGACATGTTCTATACGTAGATTATGCAGTTTTTGACGCTCTTTCACCTCCCGGTCTCCGATTTACGATACAATTAGTATTCGTTGAGTCGCTGTGAAAAACAGTCGATTTTGGCCGCATTTTCGGCTTTATTTCACAGCGACTCAACGAATACTAATCGTATCGCAAATCGGAGACTGGGAGGTGAAAGAGCGTCAAAAACTGCATAATCTACGTATAGAACATGTCGCGATCCAATCAGAACTCAAATACTTAATTGGAGCAATAGTTTTAGAGAAGAAACCCGCCAAAACCCGGCGGGTCCGGGTCGGTTCCGGTTCCGAACCGCCCATGGAACCGAACCGCCCAATCACAAGCGGTTCCGACCCGGAACCGAACCGGACCCGTAATTTGGAACCGTTGCTAACACTAGACCTGATGAACTGTAGGGCTCGAGTACCCTCTATAAGTGAACCCTGGAGTGACTCCAGCACTGTTTTCTGGTGCACCCTGAAGTACACTCCAGCACACTCGGCAAGTACACCCAATGAGTCCATCTCATCCGTCTTCAAGCAAGTCCATCTCTACTGTCTGCATGCTCCTAGTAAGACTATCTCTCCCATCTCTAGCTAGCTCCCGGTAAGCCCACATCTGCCGCTCCATTGCAGCCTCAGTAAGCCCATATCTACCGTCTCAAGCATACTTCCAGCCAGCCCAGATAGACCATCTCCAACTGCATCTCCATGATGACCATCTCCAAGTGCATGCGAGTACATCTCTAAGTGCACCCACAGCACCGTCCCCAAGTGAACCTCTAGGTATATCTCCTAGCGTACTCGGATATAATCTCCAAGTACACCCGAGCGCGGTTTCTAACTGATCCCTCAATTCACACGAACAACGTCCCCAAGTACATCCCCGAGTGCACTTGAGCAATATCTCCAGCCAGCAGCTGCGGTGGTGTTCGACGGAGTAAATATCATTGATTGGGAGGGGGGTACTTGATTTGGATACTGATATACCTACATTGATTTTTTCCATACTGATTTATATGGTAGGGCGATAATGATTTGTACTGAAATATGCACGACTCTCATCCGCACCGCAAGATTTCGCTTGTCTATCCTTGCAATAACTGTATCTCAAACTACAACACATCGGATCAACTTATAGTTAGTCACACATTACTAGTGGGCCAGCTCTTCCCTTCAAATCTTGATTTTATACGTACAGAACCATTTGCGAAATCATTGACTGAAAGCAACGCGTAAAAAGGCCTAAACGAAACGATGCAGAAAACGAAATGTCAATGAGGTTGCCGCTTCAGGGGAGTGGAGGCCACCGGTGCGGCCGCCACCCCTCCTGGACTCTCCCGTTCCGGGCCGAAAGCCTTTCGCTGGGTGTAGAGTCTAAACCAATAAAACTCAAACACTGGTGTGGATGGGTAGGTTGATGCTGAAGCCGCTGCTTGCCTTCCCACTGCCGCTCCGCTCCCTCCCTATATACTCCTTTCCTTCGCTCCAGGCTCCTTCTGCTTGCTCCCCCCTGGTCCTGGCTCCCGTTCGCGTTCTGGCCCAGGCCCTGGCTTCTGCTCCGGCTCTGGCCGAGGCCCAGGCTCGAACTCAAACTCAAACTCAAACTGAAACTCAAAGTTGGCCGCCCTCGCCTCGGCTATCCCTTCGTCGGCCCCGGCCTTCGTCTCCTCGCCTCTGCTGGCCGCCTGTCGGGTCTTAGGCCTTCTCTCAGTCGTTCTCGCCGGTTCCCGCCTTCCCAATCGCGTCCACTAGCCCCCAGTCAAGCTGAACCATCTAGTGGGCCAGCTCTTCCCTTGAAGTCTTAATTTTATACGTACAGAACCATTTGCGAAATCTTCGACTGAAAGCAAGACGTAAAAAGGTTTAAACGAAACGATGCAGAAAACGAAATGTCAATGAGGTTGCCGCTTCGGGGGAGTGGAGGCCACCGGTGCGGCCGCCACCCCTCCTGGACTCTCCCAATGTTGCGGCAACTCCCCAGATGAGTGCAAGGTTCTTACTGGGGGTTTTCTGGTGAGTTTTGGAAGCGGTGGGCGATCTGAAAGATCTGCTCCGGGTGGTAGTCGATATATGCTTGGTAGGCGTTGGAGTTCCATCGGCCTAGGAGTTGGATTTCGGAGTCCGAGAGACCGGCTGCCTTTGCGGATGTCGCTGCCCCACGTCAGAACGAGTGGCCTGAGTATGTTCCCCTGACACCCAGTTGAGTCAAGAGTTCGCGTAGATGCTGGACCAGGTATTCTCTTGTGAAGGCTTCGTTTCCGTCCTCCAGGGATCGTGTGAATAAGGGCGCCAGTGGAGTCCAGCTTGCACAGAAGTCGTATAGGTGGCGCATGGCCGTGACCGGGCATGCGGCGTCTCCTGCGCTGGCAAGTGTGATTGTGATGCCTTTCCGGAAGGGGTCGGTTTTGGAGTTTGGGAGGTGAGGTGTAATCGGTCTTCTTCGAATTGGATGGACCTTCGTGTCAGGTTCCACTGTGCGAATTCTGTGTGGCCTTGGGCAGGTCGTTTTCTGACCAGATGATTTCGCCCGCCCGTGGGAAGCCGGGTGGGCGAGGCAGAAGGCCCGTAGAGGTTTGCGTCGCAGGGGTCGTTTCTGTCTAGCAGCACGAGCAGGCGGAGTAGTAGGCTGCGAGTGATCGGGAGTCGTTCTTTTTTGTTCGGTTCTCCTTCGAATCGGTTGATACCTCTGATGATGCGTTGGAGGCGGGGGTTGCCAAACGGTTCGGTGCCGAGTCCGAGGTCGACGTGGAGGGACTTTAGGCCCGTGAGGTTGCCTTTGATAGTCTTTGTGCGTAGGCCTCGTTCGCTGAGTTTGGAGACCCATACTAGGAGCTGTTGTTCGGAGGCCGGGAAGGCCGTTGGGCCTCGTAGTGCGCAGAAGTGCACGTAGTCGTTTCTTGGCGGTGTGCAGGTCTGTCGCATTTGTGAGCTGAATCCCCACCAGAGGTATCGTGCCGTCTGGCGGGGGAGGTTGCAGTCTTCGTACCAGGAATCTGGCGCGTCGTTCGTGACCGAGTCAGTTTCTACTGGAAATTGGGCACAGGTTAGCGATTGTCTCTGTGTCCCAGCGCGAGAGGGCGTTGGCGAGGGTATTTTCCGTCATTGGAATCCAAGCGCATTTGAGGTCGATATCATGGAGTGCTCGGAGCATGGTGATTCGTCGGAGTGGCCCGATTGCCGGTCCTTGATGCTTCCTTTGGTGAGTACCGCGACGACTGCTTCGTTGTCGCAGTGGAGTTCAACAGTGCTTGCGGTGGACTCGAGTGTCCAGGTTTGTAGGGCATGCCACACCGCGTACATTTCTTTGAAGTTGATGTGCTTATCTTTGTGGCGTTGTGGGACCGTAGTGCTGAAGAGCTGGGTCGACGCTCGCATGTCTGCTGGTGTTTCTTCTGCTCTTAGAAAGCAACCGCCGATTCCCTTCTTTCCGGAGGCGTCTGTCCACATTCCTATGGTGCGTAGTTTCTTGTTTAGGATTCGGACCCCGTTCCATTGGGGCAGGAATGTCCTCCATGTGAGATCTTTTTTGACGTGTGAAGGATTCGTATATGGTGTGTTCGAGGTGTGCCGGCGAGGGAGTCGTATAGTCTGCGGAGGAATGGGCGGCTGGCTGGACTACTTTGGAGGCGAACGACAGGAAGCCTACGGCCGCTTCCAGTTCTTTGAATTTTACTGACCGTCTCTCGAGTATGGAGTCGACTAGCGCGATTGCTTTTTCGTGTTTTCTTGTGGTAGGCGTGCTTCCATTTTTTCGGTGTCGATCTCGATTCCCAGAAATCTAATGCGGAGGCCTTCTTCGCCTTTCTCCTCTTTCACCTGGAATCCGAGGTGGCTGCAGACTTGGCTGAAGTCCGACTTGTATTTTTGTGCTTGCTGGGCGTGTTCGGCGGCGAATACGGCAGGAAGTCGTCGAGGTAGTGTAGTACGTGCTGCCAGTCAGTTGTGTTTGGACGACCCATTCGAGGGCCGATACGAAGAGGTCGAAGATGGCTGGGGAAGTGCGGCAGCCGAATGGGAGGAATTGGTCGCACCACCATGCTCCCAACCAGCCGAATCCAGGAGCCACCAGTTGTCTGGGTGAACGGGGATGTGGCGGAATGCGTCCGTGAGGTCTGTTTGACCAGGACCGCCCGGGGTCCGCAGGCCTGGATCGCGGCTACTGCGTCGTCAAATCGCGTGTACGTGAGCGTTCCCCATGCTTGGGGGATGTGGTCGTTGACCAAGTGCCCGGTTGGCGATGATAAGTGATGGATTCTCCTCCAGGTGCCGTCTGGCTTCAGTGCCAGTCCTAGGGGAGACGCGATAAACCTGTCTGGCAGGGTCGTGAGTTTGAGAATTTGGCCAGCGGTGGCTCGCTTCAGGACATCGTTCGTGATGGCCGCGGGGTCGTTGAGTGCCGATGGCAAGTTTGCGCCTAGGATGAACTGTGGGGGCCCGGTATAGCCGATCAGGGCTCCGAAGCGTATCATATCTGTGATTGTGTTTCGTAGACCGATGTCTGGGTGGTTTTGCAGCCAGTGTTCCAGCCCGCTTCGTTGAGTGGTCCTCGGTACATGAGGTTCGGGTGGCACGGCTGTGTGAGTCGGAATGGGAAATCGAGCTGTGGTTCTTGGAGCCCCCGATAGGGCAGAGGGCCCCCGAGTTCCTATTGCCGGGGTGATATGCGCTGGCTCAGTGGCGTAGTTTCTGTTTTTTGTTTTTGGGTGCACTTGGTCGCTGGGTGGGTCCCTTCGAAGGTTGCGCAAATGTGTGTGTAGCGGCACCCTTGCCAGTTGCAAGTTTCTTTGTTGAAGTTGTTGCAGATGTCGTCTCCCAAGCTGTTTGATCGGTTCGTTGTTGGGCCACGGGGCGGACTTGACGTATATTGTCATTTTGGTGGTCCCATTCGGGTGCCGTCGGTGGCATTGCGTTTGAAGAGTTGTATGGTTTCTAGGCCGTGGTCTCGTGTGCTCCAGCCTGCGGGTTCGTACACCCCTAGGCAAATTCTCTGTTGATGGAAGACGACGTGAAATTTTCGTAGGCTATCCCATGTGTGGGTTCGGAGGAGGTCGTAGAGGGTATGTTGGAATGGGATCAAGGCGATGGCCAGTAGCAGCTTCTGCGGCGGTGGTGCGAACGTGACGATGATTGCCATATAGACTATGAATGGATGCATGAGATGGGATATCAACTCGTATTCCTCGAGTTCTATGTCTTTGGAGGTGGTGGCGATCTTAAGGCTGGATTCTCCGGTGCCGAACGAGTAGAATTGCGGCCGCTCCTTTATATATGTAAACCAAGCTTCGAGCTTCAGGAGGTTTTCCGCTCGGAACTTGTTTGTGTATATCGACTGCACGACTGCGGTGTCGATTGCGGGGAACATGTCTTGAATGGAGAGGAGCATGGGGTCATTACCTGGTAGTTCGGTTGCTGTGTCCACGCTGGGGGTGCTCGTGCTTGCTGTGTTTGTGGGGCCTGGCCCGCGGTCCACTTCGAGGGCTGCTGTGAGTGCTCGGAGGATGGTGTTGATGTCGATGTCGGCTGGGGTTATGGTTGTGGTTAGGGTTGGGTTTGGGTTTGGGTTTGGGTTTGGGCGGGTGGGTGTCGGTTGCGTGTTTGCGGTGGCCGCCCTTAGTGCTGCCTGGGAGAGGCGGATGGTGTCTTGTGTATTGGGCGGGGTTGGGTGGAGGCCCGACGCTGGGCCGGTATCGTTCCCGCGACTGTTGCTGCTGAGTTGGCGGCCGGTGCCGCTGCCGCTGCCGTCGTCTGTAGCCTGGTTTTGACTACTTGATTGGCTTGTCGGGGTGGAGAGGGGGCTGGAGTTCAAAGACATTGTGCAGGAGTTTTTGAGGAAACGGAATGGAGTAAGAGAAGACAGGTCAATGGAGTTAGTGAAGACGGGTGTCCGAGTTGATGCTGAAGCCCCTGCTTGCCTTCCCACTGCCGCTCCGCTCCCTCCCTATATACCCCTTTCCTTCGCTCCAGACTCCTTCTGCTGGCTCCCCCCTGGTCCTGGCTCCCGTTCGGATTCTGGCCCAGTCCCTGGCTCCCGCTCGGGCTCTGGCCCAGGCCCAGGCTCGAACTCAAACTCAAACTCAAACTTAAACTCAAAGTTGGCCGCCCTCGCCTCTGCTATCCCTTGGTCGGCCCTGGCCTTCGTCTCCTCGCCTCCGCAGGCCGCCTTTCGGGTCTTAGGCCTTCTCTCGGTCGTCCTCGCCAGTTCCCACCCTCCCAATCGCGTCCACTAGCCCTCAGTCAAGCTGAACCATATTTCAAAAGGGTATTATTGCGTTGATATGGTTGCAAGAAAAACTTAATTTGCTTTGACAAAGCAGTTGCAGAAGGAAGTGGTATGGGGCAACAAAAATTGAAGATGAGGTATTTGCAGGGGTTGTTTGCCATACAAATTTATGTTCCAGTGTGGTTGCCACCAGCCACCCAGCACATGAGACCTATGAAAAACAACTTGTAACTTTTAAACGGCTCTTCCTCTAACAAACATCAATGCATGACTTAAAGAATTAACAAAACGATAAAGCAGCCCACACCAAATCCCAACCAGTCCATCCATCACCCACACGCATTCTCGGTCACCAACTACACCCTCTATACGCCAACCAAACCTGCAGCACCCGCCAAACACCAAATTTTCTCCAGAATCTAGTGGATGCAACAAATGAAACCTATGCACACTCCTCCCGCTACGATCCTTCCTAGTTTCAACGTGCCGTTGAATAATTGAACCACCCACGGACCGTACCGAGACCATCGAACGCTTCCACGCACAAGCGTGCGATCCCAGCCGCCGTAGCATGAACTCGATCGCCATAGCTATGGTCTCTAGCCTCCTCGTAACCCGTAATAACTCCATCCTAGCGTTCGAGATCGGTGTTCTGAGTGGTCCCTAGGCGTGTTACACCATTTTGTGAGTTCTGAGTACAAAGGTTAGCTTAAAACACTACATAAAACTCGTTGTACAAGCGAGCATAGGTTACATAGCAGGATGTTAGAGTAAGAGATAAGTGCAGAATAATTAATTCCTAAAGAGAGAACGCAATAACTTGGAAATCCCTGACAAGCATTTTCTGGACGTGAACATACCCTGTAGTAAAAGCTGACAAGCGTCTTCTTCATCTCCACCTTGTACTTGATAACGAGGCTGAAGACCATCATGAGAAGCGAGCATGCGGCGATCATAGTCTGCGCTAATTCTTGGGAGGTGGCTGCCATTGCTATAATTCAAAAAAAAACACTGGTATCGCTGAAAGCGTTGGAACAAAGACAAAAGTGATGTATAACAAGTGTACGTGTAGTAGTTGTAGAGCGCCGAAGTTAGGATACCAGAGTTCTCCGCCACTGATCTGGTATAATGGTAAGGTAAACTTGGACTCTTGGACTTTGTGATATACTGTGGACGGAGATAATTATGTCGCTCCAGGGCATTCCTTTTAATAACATGAGCCCGCCATTCCAGTTGTTTTACGAAGTGGAGGTGGCACTACTGACTAGATAAGTCGACATGAAACCAGAGGTAAATGGAACATGGAATCACACGATGGCCAGCAGTTGCTCTTCGATATCCGGTGTAGGCACTCGCCCCATAACAGAACGGGAATGTAAATTGAAGATCGAGAAACGAAACCGGGGCCGCGGGGGCTGAAGACTCGACCTCTATATGCAGATGGATATACCTCTAAGCTCCCCATTTCCCGCTTTCTTCGCGAACTAACCGTGTTGGATCTTCGCATTTTAAATGGGCAATGAAGGCTCATCGAACCAATAACACTATTCACTAAAATCGTTAGTTCGGACTAGTACGTACCTTAGTTTAGATAGTCGCCGAATCAGCCATACCTAACGCTAGTGTTATATGACACTACATGCATGCCCCGCTTCAACGTGGCTTTATTACCCATACCAGCAATGACCAAATATCTTCCCTTCCCGTTCCTACACCGATCCTACAGTCCAAAACATGATTATCTTGAATATCTTCAGATCTGGTGCCGTGCCGTTCATGATTAATCCATATTCAATACAAATGAAGACGCCCATTGAGCCTCGGCGTGACAAGTAGACTCAATTTTCCAGTGCAACGCTGCAAGTTGTATCAGAGTATTCCTACCCATCAATTTGAACTTTTCCGTAGTTCTGCAGCTTGCATACTAAGCTTACTTTAATAGGAGGCGTGCAGCAGGTATTTTGTTGCCGCTACCTAAAGCTTCTATAGATATTCCTTCACAGTAGGCAATACGTAGTTAAAATACAGCGACATTTGGCACTCGTATAGGCATATATGAAAATGCATGGTCATTCATGGTATCTTATCGGTGGTAATCTGAGCAAATCTCATGTGGCCCCTGTATGTACTTGGGTACATGAGTAGTGAGCGGCAGACTTTTGTCCCCCCATACCACAAGAAATGCGAAGATTCTTGTCATTCACTACACAACAAATATTTCCTGAGAAAAGTTCATAGAAGCATCTCTGGTAGCCAATTATCATTCCCTTCTCTTTTGGAATCTCAATGTTTATGGTAGGGGAGTACAATTTCCGCATTTTATGGGGCACCCGGCTTTTAGTACCCTCCTAGTACTTCTACATATACTTAAGATACAACATATCCATTATTTCTCTCATACCCAGTTTGGGGGCGAAATAAATTCCACGACTGTGAGTTTACGAGCACGTGACTAGCTAACTTGGGAACGTAACCCTGGTATGCATGCAGCACCTACTGCTGGCCAAGATCCTAGATGCACAACTAGAAAGTTGAAAACTCGGTCTATCTTTCCCATCAACCACGCAACACGCCATAGCAGTTAGGAGGGTGAAGGAAGGCCCTATTGGTCACTTCTTAGGCCTGCCCCTTCTGTTCGTCGAGATCCATCACTATTTCTGCAGATTGAAAAAACCTTTCTCAAATATGTTGGTGACGAGAAAGAGCGACATCGCGTCGCAGCAAGTGTTAGCCTTGCATTACACCGGTCAGCGATAGTAGTCACTAGAGGGTGAATCAAAGCCTTGGAAATCGAGCAATAGCTTAAGCTTAAAGGTGTGTAAATATGTAGAACGAGTTTTATCGATTCCACTGAGAAGGCTCCGAAAAGAAGTACTCGTTGGTTGGTTCCCACAACAGGCGGACGAATAGCCAGTTCGCTTGCTTGCACAGCCTACAACTGTATTTTGACGTCTCAGTTCGAGTGTTTGTCCATGGCCGGGTCAGCCAATGGAAATGGACTCTGGCGTATGATTCTCCGATAAAAGTCCCAAAGGGTAGAGTAGCAACAGTTATTTTTTCTGAACTGGCAGTTACGCTACTCAGATACACCGCAACGTCATCATCGCCACCACCGTCGTTGTACGTTCCCACAAAGAAACCTCACTAGCGGGGCTGCTGATCTGCTAAGATTCATGCTTTATACGGCCCAGATTCAAACTTTCCTAGAGCATCACTGAATGAGTAAGGGTTCGACTGAGCAGTTGCTAATAATTGGTAAAGATTTAGTTGGGTGTAAGCTTAACGCGCTGGTGCCTGAGGGATGAGAAAGATGTGAGGTTGAAGGAGGAGGAATCTGTTTTACCGAAGGCTTTGCCTATTCAGTCACCTCATGCATACGGCCCAGGCGCCTTATCAGGGGCGTGGGCGCGCCCAGCGCCCACACCTAACAAGCCGCTAGCGGGCACCTCGTAGCCACACTCCCACCAGAGCCACCTCCCCGCTCCCAGCTCCCACATCTATTCAACTTTGAGCTCAATTAACTCCATGAGTTTTACTTTGACCAGGATATTTATATATGAAATGTAGTTAACAAGATGCTCTTTCACTTGCTTGCCTTCTCTTTTAGTTTTCACTAATATTCAAGGAGTTGTTGTAGATCAAGTACAGTGGCTTAGAATATACTCAGCACTGCTGATTCTGCTAAGCACTGCTTAGCACTACTGGTATTTTGTGTCAGGTAAATCTTTTCTACATGACTGTAACGTACATCTGTGATGAGTGACAGCTCATGACTCAAATGTAGTGACCTGAACCAGTTCACAGACAGTTCTAGTACCTGCCCAAGGATAATGCGGAATCTATCTACATATAGTAGAGCTACTCTGTGCAGCAGGGTATGGGATTTGACCCAGAATTGGTGGACCTAGAGGGGTGGCTGGTAGGGGAAAGAGGAGGACACTATACCACCCCCCATAGCTCCACCAATTGTGGACCAAATTGAACGTCCTTGGGCACAGAGTAGCTCAATTATATGTAGATGAATTCCGCATTATTGTTGGCTAGGTACTGGGATATGCTGAGAACCACTAGAGGGGTCCGCTAAGGGGGGTAGTTGACACACCCCCTCCCATCAATCCACAACCAGTGCTAGTACTAGGCGAATGATAACGCAGAATCAACCTACATATAGTAGACCTACACTGAGCCAATGGGCATGGAATTTGACTAAGAATTGGCAGACTTATGGGGGTGGTTGGTAGGTGGGCAGGTGGAGAAGGAGGACTACCTACCCCACTTGATTTCTTCACCAAATCTGGTTGGAATTCAGTGCCTTCACTGCCAGTGCCTCTTATGCATACCAGAGGACTATTCAGGGTCAGCTTAGCGGTTTCTAGATAATGTAAAATGTCACTTGGGCGAAAATTCCCTAAGTTATGTTACAACAGAGTATCTCCTAGTATTGTAACTTCAAAATTGTATCTATCTCAACAACAACCTATCCGAATATGCCAAGACCAACACCAATTGATAGTCAGCATGCCATATATGCTCTGATATCATCGCTAGCAAATTTGATTTACAATTGGTGATGAAACAGGGGAGTTAAAAGAAAGACAAAAAATCCGCCAGCTTCATGGACTCTCACTCACATTTTCAACTTGCTCAAAATTGGTCCATTTGGCTTGATTTTTGGATGCATATGTAGGCCTTGCAGTTACCTATCATACTGCAGTCTCCGATATTCTCTCCATTGTGTTATTGTTGAGTAACTCGCAATTTTGAAAAAATACCGGGATTTCTTAGTGCAGTGCAAGGCGCCCCGCTAGCGGCTTGTTTGGTGTGGGCGCTGGGCAGTATGCATGAGGTGTGGCACGGATGGTACGGATGCTTGGCGCAACAGCCGAGTACGGGGTGTATTCGCGCACAGGAGAACCCGAAGCACATTAGATACGTTCAGTGAAGGTTACGAGGGTGATTTGGCTGGGGATGTTAATGCAGTTATTATGGTGGAGTTTGATATGGTGATTATTGATTATGATGATTTTAGAATACTTACACTTTAACTTCTTTCAGTTAAATAAGCATCAAACTTTATGAGACCTCCGTAGATGCGCGTATCCGTTGCGAGTGTCTTCTTCGCTGTCAATATGATACTCTCTCTGTCTACTAATCCAAATTTCAACACCTTATGATACTAAAATCAACTTCGGAGGTGAGCCAGCGTTAGCGTGACAACCATGCACTTGATATTCTATCAGAATCTTCCGAGCTGTAGTACTGCCTCACTGCCTCTCGCCGCCGAGTTTCGCGGAAACAGTGGTTTTTTATTCGTGATGTGCCCAAGCTTAATTCAGACCACGTGGCCGCATCCCGAACACGTTAATTCTCGTAGCGTGCTTCCCTTTCAAGATGTAGTGTCTTCTGATATCCTTCTGGTTCTCAGCCATCACCAAATGAATCCACAGACCAGGCAGAAGCAGAAACTGATCTCCTCATTTGTCCTTCCACTGCACCAGAGTTACCCCTGCTGACTCGTGTACACTGCGGTGGGTGTGGAAAGCTCGTCTCTTGTCTCTTATAAATGTACTTACAAGTCTAAGATCAAGAGAAGAGAAGAGATGTGGATATAGTACGCAACACGTGATCTCGAGCAAAATTCCTCCACTGCGTCAACAACCCCCCCTCTAATCGAGGCACCTTCGAACCCTTCGGCGGTGTACGTCTGGAGGCCGTCCCGACTTGAAGCTAATGTTCAGATCTGAGTTAACCCCACAACAAATATTCTCCACTTACGTGAAGCATAAATATGGCACGTATGACATCTCGAATATCTGCTTTTCGGTTGTGGGATTCGGGTTCGGTTCGGTAGTTCCTGAGGTGGGGTCGTGGTGAGCCGCGGCAGGTGTATGGCCTCAAGATTAAATCGATCACCAAACTTTGTTTCTACGCAACAAACGACTAGTCAATCAACTAGTCTCAAGCTACTTCGCTCAATTGTCCCAACTACCTACCACGCATCCTAGAAATTTACTGGCTGAGATGCCGTGAGTTCCCGCTGACGCCGCAAACCAAAGCCCTCACCTAGCCGTCCAGCGCCGTGAAAACCCCCAACCAACCGAACTAAATACCCAGCTTCACAGCTACAGCTAGCGCTGTCCATCCGGAGGAGATTACCATGACGGCAAAGGATAATGCCACAACAACACCTATCTCTACCACGAGCAGCGCTACCCCATCGGACACTGCGACTCCGGAAGAGACAACAGTAACCTAGAACTCTCATTAAAACGCCTAGAGCGAAACCCGAAGAAGAAAGAGATGGCCCACCATTCTACTCACCATAATCTTTTAGCGTAAGAGAGCTACTCGAGGAAGATACATCCACTGCTTGTGGCAGTTCCGGGTTGTTAGAACCTCTGGATAATATCAATCATGGGGATACCGAGAGCAATTCCACTCACCTGAATATACCATTTCTTTAACATCACCTGGTCAGGTTCGGAGTCCCTTCGCTAAGTCTTTGAGTTGACATACGCATTAAGCGTGAAATAGTACGTGAGAATTCGTAATATAGAGGTCTACGAAAGACCGAAAGATGCCTGTCTGAGTTTGAAGTGTACACCTACTACGGCAACGACAACATTCTATGATTACCTCCTGCAGCGCAAAATGTGCACCTTATGTTTCGTGGTGGTATAATGTCAAGTGTCAGGCAAGGAAGTTCTAACTCTTATCATAAGCTGTAAAAGATACGGTGGCGGCTTTGTTGCCGATCCGTCTCCAGCCCGCCCAGCCCAGAGTTTCCACCTCTAGCCGGCTCCTACGCTGGCATCTACATGCTCCCGAGTGTACATGGCTCTAACCTGCTCTAAAAATTCAAAATTGGCAAGCCGCTTATGAGCGCCATGGCAAATTCAGGGTCTGAAAATGTTCATATCCACTTACTTCGCTTTCCGTCATTCACAAGTCGGCTTCGTAAGTAGCTTTTCCTGCAGTTGCAAATGCACTTTCCAAGTGCGCTGCTCAATTTCGCTTCCTGGTCTCCGTTTTTACGATATCGATAATAGCCACGGTGTGACTGTACTGATAATGCTGCTTATCCACAACCGCTCACTCAATATTGGGGATATCGTAAATGTTACGGTATGGGGAGAGCTGTGTGCACAGACTATGGTACAGAAAAGAGAGAAGGAGAAAGACTCGAGATATATACAGGAGGCATCAGCCCCAGCAGCAGTGACCGTGTATCAGACCTATAACATGTCTCCGGCACATGTACACCTGTAACATTAAATCAGAGATTTGGAGGTAAAAGAGGGCATAGTTAGGCAAATTCTGTGCATAGAACACTATATAATCAGAAACGAAGTTGTGGACTGGCGATTTTGGATTTGAATTCAAGCTCAATAGACATTTGCCATAATCAGCTACAGATCAGTTACAGTAATATGGCACGTACCACCAGTCAACCAATGAGAATGCTTCAAGCTGACAACCATGTGTATAACTATTAGATATTAGATATGCGTCTGGAGAAAACATAACAGGGTTTAAGGCTTCTCGTGGGGAAGTTCTTTTGAAGAGACGTGGTAAACAATCCCGCTGTAAAAATATCTACCTCTAAGCAGTAAGCGTAAGGACAAACGCTGCGAGACTATACCTGCTGTTAAGGGTATGTTGAATGAGAGCCACTCTATCTAACACTAGTAAATCGGGGTATTCTTCATTGGGTTCTCTTCGCTTGGATGTTGGTGAGGCAACCACGGCATCACAAGCAATCACTCAATGTACTGACGGAACTTGATGTTACTGTAAGGTCTGAAAGGAAGTCACCGATACACTGATGGAGTCCAGTCATGGCAAGCTGGGCGGACTTGGATGATTCCGCGATCCTTACCACAATCACCATCAACATACCACTACCCACTACCACCACCATCACCATCAACATACCACTACCCACTACCACCACCACCACCATCAGCATACCACTACCACCACCACCACCACCACCACCGTCATCATCATCATTATACGCTCGCACACCACCGTGACATGTACACGGAATTTCACCAAAACATTGCGGTCTAAATTGTAATAGGTAAAAGTTAATAACCCGAAACTGTATCTCTAAATACCAAGCTTTCCTGCTGCTTTGAAAACCTCAACACCAAGTTGAAATATCACGATAGTTGCACAGAGTCCTGCATGAGATCTCACTCGCTATGTAGTGCTACAATCGTGTTACAGATGTACGTGAGCCGGATGTTGATAGACCTCTAAGATTCGTGACTGCTCTTTTAGACTTCACACTTTACTCTTCTTTTCCCTTCCCTACGCATCTTGGACCTTTATACCTGTACCTAGGCAGTCATCGCACCATAGTCTATGCACACGGTTCTCCCCATATTGTAACAAATCGTGCAATGTACACTCTGCATGAAGTATCACTCGTACCCAGAGCGCAATTGATGTTATATATCTAGTGGTGGCAAGTGACTCAGAGTGGCGAGTGACTCAAGAGTGGCGGAATATCAAAGTTTTCTCTCATATTTCTCTGTATATAAATCGAGTCTTTTCCCTCTCCTTCTCTTCACTGTATCATAGAATCAACACACGGTTCTCCCCTAAGTACTATAGCAACAATTGTCATGTTTATAGTAGAGATAGTAAAGATGATAGAGAAGGCTGATTGTGTACTATCTAAGAGGACCACATGGCCATATATATATATGGCCATACAAGTGCGAATGCGTGCGTACTCATCTATGTATAGATACGGCTAAAAACCATCAGTCCAACAGCAATCTCCCAGTCTCCCAGTCTCCCATACGAGCCATCATCTCCGGCCATACGAAGGCTGAGATCAATTTACGCAATATTAAACTCCGTCTGTAGTGGCAAAGCTCTGGTGGCATTGCCGCTACTGACAAATCTATGCCACCATGATTAATGTTGTGGGATTGTAGTGTGAATCAAACAAACTACATTTACACCACATCATTACACCACATCTCACACCATGGTAGTTTACTTTACACTACGCCTCACCAAAAACATGCACCGTAGGGATAATGGCACCGTTGAATCCACAACCGCACTTGCTTCCCACCACGTGTATCTCAGTACCGCTGTCAGATATCAACTTTAGCTCTCCGGTCATCCTCGGCTCTCTCGTCGAGGTCGAATTAGTATTAGTATAGTTCAGAACTCGGGGCAGGCGCAGGTATAGTGTGCCTATCGTGTGCGAGTGTGATGGTCATGACGGTAGTGGAAAGGGATTACGTAGACGAAAGAAACCGCCTTTTCCATACACAAGCTATGCCTTAACATCGTGTTCTACAGTTTAAAAGCACAATATAAGGTACCTTATGTTAAGAGCAATCAAGAGAATGAAAGATGCTGATTGCCTATCGTACAAAGAGGGAATAAGATAGACGTAAGTATCATGCCTAAAGCGAAGTACCACACAAGCCCGAAGCCCGAGGCTCCCGGAGAATTTGGTACCGTACCATCTAGTGCCCGTTTCAGTCCCAACAGCCTGCGGGCTAAAGCCTGAGGCTAATCCCCACCTTAGTTCCGATGGCCTTCGGGCTAAATCCTTAGTCAACACCTTTAGTAAAAGCTTGGCATAGAAACGCACCTGTAGAAATGCACGTTGCACCTGCAGCTGTAGAAAGAAACCGAATTAAGCACGAGCGTAGAATTTTGAAAGTCACATGCTGAAATGGTATGCAGAATAAGCTTCCAAAAAGGCACAAAAAGTATATTTCCGACTCCCTTAGATTGGCCGAAATCCCTGGCGCAGAAAGCAACGATGCGGCTCCAGAACCCAATTCTCCATCTAGCAGCATTACCCGCGCGGATATAGACCCTACGCGATACATTGGTGTACTCTCAGAACCCTCACTAAAAGCTTTAGGGAAACGAGCTGACACCGAGAGGGGGAGAAATATGAGGAGCGCTGTGCTCTACCCATGCCGCTCCTGGCGAAATGCAGGAGTACAGCAGCAGCACTTAAGCACATCCTTTAGCAAGGAGTCATGACGGAAATAGCTGTCTCTTCTCCCGCGTTTAAACTTGGAAAGGAAGAATCTGAGGATGATGTACTGCTTCCATATACAGCTTCTTTACTCCTAAACTAGAAGCTATAGGTAGCACCAGTCTTCGGATGACCGAGGAAAATCTAAATATAACTTGTCATGTCCCGATCTAAACTCACTAGGTTGGAATCCATAATTGCTTCGATCGATTTCCTGGATCTCACCTTGTACTACCATACAGATCGTAAACTTCACGAACGATATACAGCATACATGGACATGACCTGGCGAGACCACATGATGAACCCGAATGCCGCTTTGTATCTTCAGTGATCGTAGTAAATGCAAGTTCCAATACATAATTCTAGAAACAAAACGATTAAATTAGAAGATACAAAAACCGCCTTGCCAACCATTACCACCACCATTCTCGCTTTGACCTCCACAAAATACCGTCCCAAATTCTCAACACAATGCCTCCCCGTAAACATAATTCATGACCACCCGTTACCCGCTTCCACAAGGACTCGTCCCCCCAGATCTTGCGCAGCTCCCGCGATACCCATAAGTGCAGCACCCGCCTCTGGGGTTGCATTCAAAGACCCAAGTCGAATAATGCGAGTTCCAAGCACCAGTATTCCCAGGATTCTGAACGTTGTAACGGGGAGGCCCGCAGTTCCAGCAGTATTGGCCCTGGAGGCTGGGACGGCACTTGCAGCCGTTGTACTTGCACGCACGTTTCTCAAGCGTTCCTTCGGCGCGCTCGAACAGCATGTCAGAGTCTCGGCGGACGGGTGAAACTTCTGCGGGGGCGGCAGAAACTTGGCAGATGGCAAGCAGCAGCATCATAAGAGCTACGAAGAGGAGTTTGATGGATGTACGCATGGCTGTGGCGCTGGTTTGAGGTGGGGTTTGAAGTTTTTGCAGGCTCGGTGACGCTGAGAATTTTTTCTGAGGGCAGGAGGGATTTGTGATGTGCTGATGCTTTTGGGGTTCGCCGGTGGTATTTAACCTTTTGCACCGTACACAGTCAGTCTGGCGAAATGCTCGAAGCATCAATGCTTGAGCTTAAGGCAGCAATTTGCTACTGCCTTGAGATACATGCATGTCCACCCGAATTCCTGGAATAGATCGTACTACAATTAGTTCCCGACGAATGAGGGAAACCAAAATGGGTGATACCTATTGTTGGAGTTTGGAGCATAAACAGCATATGTGCGTATTTTCAACGGAAATGCTATAGGGAGATTATACTCCAAGACCCAGTACCGAGGACACTGCCTGCAGCCTCAACCATTTGTGATTTCAATTCGTCAATCCCTTGTAGTACAGAAATGTCAGTATCTTCCAATAATAGTCATTATTCCATTCACCATGGCCA
Organism: Trichophaea hybrida; assembly: GCA_015178995.1. Taxonomy (NCBI): domain Eukaryota; kingdom Fungi; phylum Ascomycota; class Pezizomycetes; order Pezizales; family Pyronemataceae; genus Trichophaea; species Trichophaea hybrida. The sequence continues at coordinate 79,363 of WHVE01000335.1, read as the reverse complement.
ATACCCAGTTTGCGTGACCTCCGCACGTGTTGCAGAAATACAGGCACAGGTGTAACAGTGACACACTATTTAAAATGAAGTCTTGTAATTACTGCGTATCAGGTGCAACGAACGGGCTGAGGCACAGGAGTGGCGCCGCAATCAACTAGACTTCAGCTCATGCATAATCAAAACTTGTGTTACCACAACCCTGGTTTAGGGTTCCTGATGGGAAATGAATCTGATGAGGTTAATGCGATCATTCCCATCTGAAAAAAATCATCTTCTGAGGATTGTGAACCCCTATGTGATCACGCTGATACTACCAGAGGATATAGCCCGTCACTACGTCTCGGTAGAGCGCTCATGTCAGTCACGCCCCCACACTTCCGCGCTCCCTGTGACACTCCAAATCCTACTTGTAAGATCTTGGCTTTTTCGAAGAGCTATATCCAGCCACATCATCGATGCCCTACTGCTGAATTCGAAACGGTCTGCTTCGCCCTCTCAGTTGATCACTACCATCTCACTCTGCAGTTGGTCGAGTGCGAGATAAGTTCATACAGATGTTGTCATTGAAACCGCCACATCGACCTCAAACCCACCACTTACCACTCTGCCTCCTAACGTCTGCTTTTCTGTGGAACCGCTGCTGGTGCAATCTAACGCATTCAAAGTTGTCCGTCTCTTGCCCTGAAAACTTCAGTTTATAGCTGATCCTTCTGGCAAACGAGAGGGACACCCTTTGTGATGGGTTTGTATGTGGATATACCTATCCGTCTTTAAACTTTCCACGTTAATGTGCCGGAAAAGCATATCCTCGACCAACCATAAGATTTTGCCCTATATCCGGACGTGTGCGAAACAAGCTATACTGTAGTGTACGCGATCTTTATTCTGGGAGATCGACTGATTGAGGCCTGTCATTGCGAGCCCGAGCGAGTAGAGGAAATAACTGGCTAGCCATAGGTATGCCACGAGCCCGGTTGAAAGGAATACGAGGAACCAGGGTGCATCAAAACACTGAATGGCACGACAGGCATGCAGTGACGTCGCGAGTAGGACAAGATATATGCGAACCCATCCAATAAATTGGAACTGGCAGGAATTGAAACCACATAACTTACTGCGAAATGTATCGCGGCGAATGGTATCTGGAGTATCTAAAGTTATAATCACCCCAAAGAGGATTCTCTGCGCCGCCGCGTCTCATCACAATCAGGAGACTGACGGACAGGACTAGACGAGATGAGTGAGGACACTATGAGGAAATGATTCGATGCCTAGCTAAAACAGGCGCCGTCGTCTCGAAGTCAGATTTTTGGTACTACCCTAAGCCCTCTGCAATCTGGTTCCTTCCTTCCGACTATCAGGCAGTTCCGTAAAACGGAACCTAAACTACAGTCGCCTGCAACCGCACCTTCCCACTTCCACCAAATTTGCAAGAGCATAAAGGACGAGCCAATAAGCTAAATTCGCTTACTGGGAACTGTTTTAAAGGACAACCCTGAAACCGTTTCACCGGTGGTTGATAGTTATTGTCGAACAGCTGCGAGCGACAATAGCACACACCGAAGAGATAGGTTCCGACAATATCGAGACTATTATAGACCGAGAGAACGAACTAATATAGAGTTAGAAGTTCAAATTACTATCTTTAGGTATGATGCTGACCGGTACTACCACTAAGGTACTGCGCAATACCAATTGTACCGAGACCAAGCTGAACGAACGACATGTACTCGAGAGGACTATACCTAAACCTCTGCCTATGTTACTTCTTAACCTACTAACCCAGAAAGGTGGCTCCATCATCAAATACAGAGGCTACACGACCAGGCGATGAGCATACAAGTGGCTCCCTAAAACGCAGCGAAGAAAACGGTAAGCGACGGAGGATCAGTTCTCTCTGGCTATGGCTTGGAGCGTTATCATAGTACTGTGCTTAGACAAGAGTTGATGCTGCTACAATTTCTTGGCATGAACCTTAAAAATTCGTATAGGTAAATCGTCTGTTGGATGTGGTGAGAATAAACTTAGCAGTAATTACAGCATTGCCGTGCTTACCAATGTGCAAAATATACACAATGCAACTTCATTGGCACACCTTGATGATCTCATTGACGATTAATACGATGTACGTTATCATTGTGATACGGAATCGACCATACCGTAGTAGAAAATGCCTTCAACAACGGAAGTACCCCTTATCTAGTCTCGTTCTCAAGGTTAAAGAATATCACTACTTGTGGCGCTCTTGAGAATACATATACGTCTTGTCCAATCGTACCGTACGACCTCTCGGTCTTGACGACATGCCCGAATCATCGATTAACATCGGCTGCGGGCGTTTGCCAAGGTGATTCTGCCAGAAGAAAACTTTCGCACGGAACCCGGAATAACCTCTACACGTGAGGCGGCATCATAATCAAGCACTCGGGTTTTACAAACTAAATATTACGATATGAAGGGGGACCGTGTGCATATACTGTACCAGCGGATGAGGTTGGGACACTTTTTTTTGCTAACACTTTTTTCCATCACAGAATGGTCAAAACCGGGCCAAATCTGTAATAGAATCTTTTTAGGACACTCACTGCTGACTGCTAACGTTCCAACTTCATCCGCTGGTACAGTATTATGGTACAGACAACAGAGAAGGAAAGGGAACTATTACTCAGACCATGCGCAGTACTAACGGTACTAGAACTTAGATGAATGGCGCCGAATAGCAAGACATATGCCCGAACCCATATGGTGGCCATGGGTTCTGAAGATCACCACCCACCACCAACAGGTAAACTACCTCGGGTACCTTGACTTAGTCATGTAATCTTAGCACGTACTGGAGTCGACGCGCAAAAGGAGATTTTTCCGTGAGGGTGGAGAGGGGTTTATGATAGCCATGAACTGCAGGATTGCATATTGGGTGTCCAGATCCTGAGCAGTTTGATTACTTATGCATGGGAAATGTAGATGGTCATGTAAAAGCTGGTATTGTGGATACCGGTGCGCTATGACCAGAGCAGGGTTATCAGTGTCGGCCACGTTTCATATTTGAGACCAGCAACCGAATAAGAAACCTGCGTTCGGATGACACTAAACGCACGTAATAAATAAAATAGCCCGAGCGCTCTCAACCTTGATCTGTGGTGACGGAACGTTTTAGCGGAAATGAGTAACCAACGAAACATACTTGCATATCTGATCCAGAGATATGGCGTTGCATAACTCGCAAGAATCATCGCTCTGACGTGCGTGAGATGTGGATTTTGCGTGCTTGACGTTAAAATGAACATTGGGAGGAGAGTCGGCACCATTTGTAAGCACCCAGAATTTCTCTCGCAGCTGCCGACCAACCATAAACCATCCTGTAGCATCATGCCTCAGCTACACGGGTATCCTTTGCACTGTTGTCACTACAATTTACGTCTTTCGGCTAAATGCCGTCAACCAATTATAGAATCCAAACCTTAACTCCTGAGCCGTAATCATAACCGAGCTCACGGAATTTCTGATCACAAGAATCTTCAGATCTGAAACACATTTTAATCTGCGTTATAGCATTTCTTCTGCAGCCGCATTAGCCACGCCTGTTGCAGCGGTCCCGTGAAACTTACCCCAAGCTTCATCCACCTCGTTCGAAATCAACCCGCCACGATGCGATATCTTCCGAAGACTCTCTCAACCATCATCAGGTGGTTCAGCAAGTCAAAACCAACCTACCACCCAACCACAGCACCTCATGTCGCAGCATACTACTAATTGCGATAGATCTAAAAATTCCGGGATGCGAAGCCTTGAGAAATCGGAATGATATGGAGTCAGAAATCCCATTCGCTATGTTACTCTAAACTAACTGTTGCTTAGACAACGTGCTGAACCAGCGATACCAGTATGTAAATGAACTCTTTATAAATGGGAGAAGCATGTCTAATCCTCACTCCTGCGAAATGAGCACTGCCTCCAATGGCACTAACAGAATAAGCGAACCGAACGGCAGTGGAACGAGCGACTTAGGTTTTGTTTGCTTGCTTTAATCATTCTGCATTCCTTTAACTAGAGTATGACAGTACCCGGTTCCCCTCGCCCTTCGGATGGTTGGCTAGGTGGGGGGAGCTCCCCTCCTTCTACCCTTCGTCCCCTGAGCGACTAGTTATGAGCTATGTTCTGCGTTTAGTGATGACCTATGGAGTGATCGAAGGGCGGGGGAGGCGGCAAGGGGTGGAATTTCCCAGCGGAATAGAGACATTATAATAGCGTTCCTGGAGGACCTGATATCGGGGCACTTTTCTTTGGGGTAGGTAGGGGCGTATGGGTTTTTGGTAGTAGCCAGCTAAGAGTCTTGTGCTAGAGGTAATGAGAACAAGCTCTGCACTACAATATGACCTGTCTCGCGCTTCTTAGCCATTTTGAACATTACGTACGGCTTGGCGATGATGTCATTCACGGCGCGAATCTCATTTATCACAGAACGGTATCATACCCAAGCACTCGGTGACTCCTACGGAACCTACCGACCCCGTAGCACACACTGCAGCCTCATATTTCCAGCCCCACGAGCACCTTTGGTATCTCTTACCGGCTCGTTTGTACAGACCAGATACGTACACCTTACCACTCTCAAGCATCGATGCAGTTCTTCCAAAGACTCCGATCCGCGGCCATCATCAGGCGATTCCCTAAATCCAAACAGAAACCAAAGCCGAGCTCTCCTACCGCAGCCGAGGTACCTCCTTCCACAGCTCAAGTCAGAGGGTGCGGCTACAGTAACTCGACCGCCATCCTGCGTTATTCCCGAGTACAATCCAGAGACAGCTACAGCTGCTAGGCTTAATGCTCGGAACATCATTCCAACGGTTCCCGTCAAATATGAGATACCACACTACATGTCGGAAGATGGTGCGGAGGTGCCACGTCCTTGCAGATCACATATCAAGGACTTGTTCGGCCGAAGGAAGGGACTGATTTGGAGTTAGGATCCAGAATGCTATCGTTGGTTCTAAGCTGACTATACTACTATTGCACAGACAACGAGTTGTACCAACGATACCAGAACTTCCAAGAACGTGACCAAATTGCACGAGCCGGCTTTTCTCGGGCCCAGATTTCTAGCCTAGCTCGCAAGTTCTCGGCCGCAGAATCAGTCTAGGTACGAGATACCGAGCCGGCAATACACAATTCATCGTCAACAACAACCGTAGCTACCATGGACCGCCTGACTACTTGGGTGAACTGCTATACCCAGACGATACCACCGCGCCCGGCACCAGAGCAAGCCAAACAAGGTGGTTGTGGTCACAATAATAGTTCGGACAAGGAAGTCTCGATTCCCGATGAGTGGCGCTGGGTGATACTCTGTGGGTGGACAATCGTAACGCTTCTAACGTGGAGAACAATAGGAGATAAGTGGTTGTGGATCGGTAACGTAGGGCATACATGCAGCCAGATGATGCCCAGATTATTAGTGATATAATGTGCATGAAAAAAGACACACGCCTCCGTATATAAGTGACCTCAAGGCCTGAGTGCTGACGAGAGCCCAATGGCCTAATCCGACAGAAAGTGAGTTTCTCGCATGCAGAAGACTCCGCTTGCTCTGAGGTGCCGAGTGCTGACGAGAGCCCGATGGCCTCATCCGACAGCGAGTGAGTATCTCCCATGTAAATGGCTTCCCCACTTGCTCTTAGGCTCCGAGTTCTGACGCGATCGTGATGGCCTAATCCGACAGCCTGTGAGTATCTCCCATGCAGATGGCTCCGCTTGCTCTTAGGAGCCGAATGCTGACTAGAGCCTGATGGCTTGATCCGACAGTGAGCGAGTATCTCCCATCCAGATGGCTCCCCCTCTTGCTCTACGTCCCGAGTACTGATGAGAGCCCGATGGTTTGATCCAACAGCTTGTGAGTATCTCCCATGCAAATGGCTCGCTCACTCGCTCTAGGTGCCGAGTGCTGACGAGAGCTCGATGACTTGATTCGACAGCGAGTGAGTATCTCCCATGCAGATGCCTTCCCCACTTGCTCTAGTTACCGAGTACTGACGAGAGCCCGATGGTTTGATCCGACAGCTTGTGAGTTTCTCCCGGACAGATAGCTCCTCCACTTGCTCTGAGGTGCCGAGTGCTGATGCGAGCCCGATTACCTGATCCGACAGCTTGTGAGTTTCTCCCCTGCAGATAGCTCACCCGCTTGCTCCAGGTGCCGAGCTCTGACGCAAGCCTGATGGCCCTATTTGGCAGTGACGGCGTGTGAGTTTTTTCCTAGACTACTATCATGACTACTTGTGGCTAACATCTACTTGATGGCTTGGTCATAGTCGGTGAGTTTTTACTTCGTTGTTCCATGACGTGATTACCAATGGTTAATTGGAATATGATGTCGTAATTTAATAGAAAGTTAGTTGTATCATGTTCCCGCCGTATTGATCATGGACTGATGTGAATCTAATGAGTCTATTATCAATTGTAGAGTGTAAGGTCCCTGCACCTGTTTCTATCAATATGTTTGACTAACCTCAACTCGACGACTTTGACAGTATGTTAGTATCCGCTCATGGTTCGCCATCCCCACAGTAGCTTGCTGACCTGCGCCTATGACGTATGTTATAGAAAGTGAGTTTCTCTGCAATCTCCTGGTGGTGATGCCGGCTAATAAGCGCGATCACTCGGTTCGACATACAGCTTGCATGTTTCCTTGGACGTTCCCAGACAATGTAGAAGATGGCTAATACGATTTTGGTCGTGTTGATTTCTCAGCCTTAATGGTGAATTTTATAATGTTGGGAGTGAACGAGTTCCTTCCGCAATCCGGCGACGTCCTTCCCAAACCCGACAACGTTCTTCCACGATCCGTCAACGTTTTTCCCAACCCAGCAACTCTACAACCCGGCGACGTCCTTCCCAAACCCGACAACGTTCTTCCACAATCCGTCAACTTTTTTCCCAAGCCGGCAACTCTACAACCCGGCGACGTTATAGGATAGGCTTGAGGTTTCACCCTGACTATTTTCCGTCGTCATACTCCATGGCTTACTGAATTCTAGGCGGTGGATCAGTGGGATTTGATCCAAAATCCGGAGGACCTAGCTAGGCACAGTGTTCAATGGCCTCTGTGTGGTTATTAGTATCTGTGGTTCGGAATTGTAAATCCCCTTTGTTAGTTCAATATATCTTTTCTCATTTTCGGTTCCGCTGTGCTACTTGTAGAATTGCAAGCTAGTATGTATCTGCTTTAACCCACGATTAGTTGATAAGTTTCTTGGTTACATCTGCAAGTTGTCCAATGTTTGTTGAGATCATCATAGAGTACGGGTATTAGGGTTGCGATTGGACACTTAGATGTGTCCTGCCAAGGTGTTAAAATCCTACTTTATGCAGCCTACGACTCGTAAGCTTATGCATTATGAATTGTGGGTAACTACTTGAGGAAAATTGGGACTGCATATGATCTAATGGAATTTTGGTCACCGATAAAAATGACCTTGCGCGACGCGCAGCCCATGTTGCGATAGCGAAGGGAGAACCGTATGCATTGGCGATGGTGTGATAACTAGGTACAGGTCTAAAAGTCCAAGATGCGTAGGGAATAGAAGAGTAGTGTGAAGTCTAAAAGTCCAAGATGCGTAGGGAATGGAAGTGTAGTGTGAAGTCTAAAAGTGCAGTCACGAACCTTAGGCTCTATCAACAGCCCATAGAGAAGCAGTGTTTCGGACAGTATTCCATAGGAAATTTGATATACAGCACAATGAAGTCTTATAGACCTGCGGGTAGACGCGGACAGGATGATATCAATTGTACGGATGACTATGGAGTACTGGTACGCGGAGTACCCTTATATCTTCCAAAAATGTTCCGGTTTTCCACTATCATCGGGTATTTCCGGGGTAGCCACCTTCTCCTAAGCTTCTATACTACTAACCGAATCTATTCGCAATTAGCAAAACGTTGGGCCAGCACAAAAGACAGACTATGTGATAACGTAAGTTCAGAACTGGCCTGAGGTTAAAATTCTCCCCTGCTGCACCGATACATTGATCACCTCTCCTTATTAGAGTGACTTTAAGTCTAGAACTATCTACTACTCATGCTACCAAGCTAATGTATATTCGTGCACCAGTGCCCTAGTATGTAGCCCTACAGGGCTACGCCCACGGCCAAACCTTATCCTCGCCTACCGTTCAGGCTAGTATATTTGGAGGCAGCTGGAACAACGTTGGTAACGTAGGGATATAGCTTTGCTGCACTAGTGCTCTCTATGTATGTGTTCTAAGCTGTAGCGGCAATCAACCCAGAGGTAAGCAGGTATCATTAAAATCACTCGGTGTACTGACGGAATCTGCGGTTGCTATATGGCCTACAACGAGGTCTAGAGAGGTCTCTCGGGGTTGTTTGGAGTCGCCGGTACACTACACAAATTCTCACTCTTGGCCTTCGCCATTCTACTCGTTACTCCAATCGCTACTCTCGGCAGCCTCCGGAGACCGACGGAATTTCCGGACGCTCATTGTATTTAAGGCACAGGTTCCTATACCTTTCGATAAATTACGAGACTTTCTTCTGCATCGTACAATTCAACACCTGCTATTGCTTTGCAATATGTGGAGAACCGTGTGCGTATATTATAATTATTGTACAGAGAGAAGAGAGAACGACTCAAAATATATACAACATATATACAAGACAGCAATAGAATTTGTACAATTTCATTGCTCTATTATATGCAGACCATCACCTGCTCGTCCCATTTATCAAAACTGCCTAACGGTGATACCACTGTACGGGCAGGGCTGTCGTCTTTCTTTCCTCCGTTCACTCATTCCAGCCGAGACGCTGTAGACGACGGAAGCATCTCTCACATCAAAACTCCACCTACTCGGATTTGCAACACCCGATTGGGTATAACTAGCAAATTCGCCAAAGAAGGTAAAGTCAGTGTTCTCAACCGTCCCGTCCGTCCGAAATTACTCAAGACGGGACAGGACGGCCAAACGCCGTCCGTCCGAGGGTAGGACGGAAACAGCGCCGTCATTGTGAGGCGGGACGGCGACGGACGGATAGGACGGTCGGGGACGGAGCGGGGCCGTCCCCGGTCGTCATCTATCGGCATCCATGGATATTTCTCAATATACATAATCATTTTATAAAACTCATTAGATTTGTTCTGACCTTGAAGCAAGATCATTTAGCATCTGCTCCATTCGTACAATTTTATACGAACTCTGTATAGATACATCTATTTATATCTTTTACCACGCACTCTTAGTACTCAATTAGGTTTAATCTAAGTATAAACAGTAACCGCCCGATGAAGGCCGGGGACTGTGGATGACGGCTGGGACGGTCAAAGTACCGTCCCCTGCAGACATCGGCCGTCCTTCCGTCATTCTTATGCTCGGACGGGACGGACGGTTGTGGAGGCGTCCCGTCCGTCCTGGCAAGATTTCGGACGGGACGGTTGAGAACACTGGGTAGAGTAGAGAGTTGTCAACAGGGAAAAGTGGCTTTGCAGCCATCTGCAGTCTCCATACTGATGAGAGCAAAAGAGAACGAACGAAGAAGCTCAATTGTCTATCGTACAGAGAGAGAAGAAGATAGACATTATTCATATAAGCACATGGCATGTGTCTTTTTCGATTCTTATTGGTCAGAATTCTGTGGCTGAGTGGCTGATAGTGGCAAGTATAAACCACAAGAACTCAAATCAAAAACAACCCACTAATTTAAGTCTGCAAGTTGCACTGACAACAAAGTATGATATACATGAAATGTGTATAACTATACCTGCTTTTACATCCCAGATTCAGATTCATGATATCTTTAATATTGGGTGAGTAGTTGTGGATTAATACCTTTATTGTAACGTTTTTGAATAGTAGTACTAGGTATGTAGCGGCTTCGCCACCCCCTTCAGTAAAAAATAATCCTAAACCCCAAAACCCATGGAATTGAGCCAGCTCTCAGCCGGTTCACATGATGTCCAGCCAGCTGAAAGCCAGCCCAGCAAGATTGCATTCAGCCAGTGCAGTGTTAGCTCATTCAGATTACATCCAGCCAGCCAAGAGCCAGCCCATCCAGCCAGCCAAGAGCAAGCCCATCCAGATTGTATCAAGCCAGCTGAGAGCCAGCCTGTGCAGATCATATCCAGCTAGCAAAGAACCATCTCATAGTGAGTATGTCAGCGTTGTCTAGATCATCTCCAGCCAGCCAAAAGTCAGCCAATCCAAAATATATTCAGTTGACCAAGGTCAACCCACCCACATCATATTGAGTTAACCAAGAGCCAGCCTATCATAACCATGTCCTGCCAGCAGAGAGCTAGCCCATCCAGATTGCGTCCAACTACCAGAGGGCAAGCCTATCGAAATCATATCTAGCCAGCTGGTCCAGATCACATCCAGCCAACGCATCTAAATTGTTTCCAGCAAGTTGAGAGCCAGCCCACCCAGATTGCATCTAGCCAGCTTGGATTGCTGACCAATAGCTGTTGTGAGAGCCACACTCAAGCAAAGCGCCACAGTTCACTAATCATGACTAAAAAAGACCATCTGCCAACCAATGAGCATTCTGTAATTTGCCACAGTAAGATGGTATGTACCACCATCAACCAATGAGAATGCTTCGAGCTGACAAACCATGCGTATATATTATAGATGAGGAGAATTTTCAATGGAGCAAATTGGCCACTGGGAAGTCCAGGAAGTGAAAGAGGATCTGTTTATGCATAGTTCATGTATAGAACACTTTGTGATCAGAGCAAAACTCATGGACTTAAATGAACTTGAATTGATTGGAGTTACCGAGTGGAAGGCATCTTCCCAGTTGCCAATATGCTTGCTCTAGCCACAGAAACAATAGAGACTCACCCAGACTTGGATCACTGGGAGCTGGCCAAGAGATGATCTAACAAATTTGAATTCTAGGAGTATGTTAGAGCCATATACATCTGGAAGCATGGAGCTGCTAAAAATGACAACTCTGGGTTGGCTGGGCTGGAGATCTATCTGGGCGCCTCGAAAGGGCGGCGAAGCCGCCACCGTACCTTGTATATAAAGAAAGAGATCATCTCAAGCACTAAGAACAAATCACTAAGAGCGAAGCATCACGAGAGAGGCACTACTCCGGCCCAAGGCTCATGGGGAGATAGGCACCACACCAAGCCCGAGGTTCGCGGGGATATAGGCACTGCACCAAGCCCGAGGCTGGTGGGGAGATAGGCTCCGTACCAAGCCCGCAAAGTTAGTGCCCGCCTTAGTTCCGGTAGCCTTCGGGCCAAAACCCTTAGTCAGCACATACTTTGAACATGCTTCATCCACATTATTGCGAATAGTACAAGTAGGCGTGAAGAAACACATCTTGTTTCATGGCCAGAGGATTTTCCGTTCAATGAGCCTCAGGTTCGTTCGAGTATTGAGAAATGTAACGGGGGTAAAGAATGAAAAACTGCATCGTTTGAAGCAAGAAAGCATTACTTTGCAAACCATAAGAACTATCGGCTAACTACCAATTGAGCCACTAGCTTAAGAGATAAAATTCAGACACGCCAATGACATACAAGACATCCCGCCAAAAAAAAACCGGTCTGCCAACAAATTGGAATGATATATAAGCAACCCCGGACTAAACCACACAAGGCACATTAAATTCCATGCGACCTCCCGACCCTAAATTCGAACCCTCAAAGTCAGTCTAAATCACAATAAGCAATACATTGGGCGGCAGGAAGAGTCAGGGTCCAACCTAGCCAATTGATCAAGTATATGGGTTGAGACACAAACTCACCTACCATGGTTGAGGCTGTCAAATCAAACAGATCAGATCATAATAAAATATTCTACCATTCCTGGGAATTCCACGGAAACTTACAAGCTGTGAGGCCAAGTCATCGCGCTTATTAGCCAACATCATGGGCTGAAGTTTGCGGGAGAAACCCACTGTCTATAAAATCAAGCAAGAGACTCACATCAGCAAGCCATTGCTGGGATGTGCAAATCATCAGGAGACACTCACATAGTATCGCAGTTGTCGAGTTGAAGTCAGATATGCATTTTATAGTGATGGCAGAAGAGAAACTTAGGCTCTAAAATGATAGCCCACAAGGATCATATTAGTCCGGGTCCAGCGTGGCAGGAATATGGTAGGGGAACAACTAACTTTCTATTGTAATATGAACCCCCGTTGAGGTTAATCACTGGTAAGCACGGTGTACAATGAAAAACTCACAGGCTGCGATCAAGCCATCAAGCACATGTCAGCCACTAGTAGTTCCAGGCAGATACGGAGCGTCCGGGGATAAACTCACAGGCTGTTGCTATTAGATCAAACTATCGGGCTTGCATCAGCACACAGTAGCTATGAGGGAACTATCTTTGAGAAACTCACTGGCTGTCAGATCACGCCACCCGGGTTGCATTAGCAAACAGTAACCAGCAGGTGAAGGTCCACGTGCACTATTAGGGAGAAACTCACTTGCAGTCAAATCACATCATCCACCATCCACATTGCATTAGCAAATGAAATCTAGCATGCACACTAGCCCATTTTGGGAAAATCTTTGCGCTCGCCCACCAAAGTATCCAGCGGTCGCCGAGATAGGGCCAACCCTGGGGCGTACGCACAGGCCACACCTTATCTGCATGTTCTTCAGCTAGTATATTTGGAGGTAGCGAGAATGATCCTAGCAACGAAAATACGCAGGGATATAGCTTTGCAAGGAAGGTCACCTTTTGATTGTGTACAACATTGAGACCGAAGAGCTCGTTCCTTCCATTTTCTCCGTCACAGTTCTGCAATTACCTTCTTCCCAGCAGAATACTGTCTTTTCCAGGCGTCAAACCTCTAGCTCCGTAATTTGTTGGGTGGAAAAGATTCAACACTTTGTGTGAGAACAGTGCAGATTTTTCATATAGAAAGTTCGTCTGTTTGGATCTCACTGGTAACATCCCGACACAGGATTGCAAAAACTAGCGCGCATATTGAAATAGCAAAAGCAAAACAAATCGCCACATCCTGCCCACCACCACCACCATCATCATCATCATAAAAATAACAAAAACAATAAAATAAATACAAATAATCCGCCACCGCTGCCGTCCCGCCACCACTCGTCCTATCCCTCAACCAATATTCTCCTTCCCTATTCTACTATTCTTCCCCTTCTCACGGGAGGCTTTTTCAACGCCTGCCTGCTTAAATTCTCCCTCTCACCCACTGAAGCTAGAGGAAGTCGATGAGCCAGACCCAAGAGACCTACAGAGGTAGTACCAATGTTCCTAAGCAGTGCAGCCAGCCTCCAAGCATTTTAATCCTCTGCAGGCCGTCCAAGCCCAGCCACAATCTTATCAGCCGCCCTTAGCGCAGACCGCGCCGTGCCACCACTTTAAAAGCTTATGCTGCAAAAAGCCACCGAGCTTTCGGATATTACTCGGTCGTGCACAGATCCGACCGGCTCGGCCTCAATTTTGGAGGCCCGTCTTCTTGCATGCCAGCCTGGCCGGGCCGCATACGAATACTGGTGGTACCGGGAGCAAAAACGGAGGAGGCCTTGGTGCTGGTGGTGTTGATGGTAACGGTGGCGGGACGAATCTTACAGCGGAGGCGGCATTACGAATGGTTGCATGGAGACATCGCGAGAGTGGGGCCCTCAATCGGATTGAGATAGTAGTAGCAGTGGTGGTGCTCGGAGTAACAGTACCCGTAGAAGTAGTAGCAACAGTAGCAGTGGGCCTGCCATTAGTACGTTGCGATGGGGCAACGAGGCTAGCGGAGGGTTTTGAGCGGCGAAGGAAGGGAGAGCCGGCTGTAGCTGAGCTCTACGGCTCGTTAGAGGGAGAGGGTTGGCTCGTTTGACTTGGCCCGGGGTTCGGAAAGGAGGACGAGGTTCAGTGGTGGTGTGAAGTGTTGGTGTGGTGGCGAGGGGGAAAGGGGGAAGGAGAGTGTGGATGTGGGGAGGAGCATTATGGACGCGGTGAGTGTGGTGCAGTTGAGATGTATAAGCACTATAGTATGAGGTGAGAGAGGTGAATCGAAGGTGGAGGGCGACAGAGAGAAAGCGACCCGTCGAGCTAAGGTAATTACGTATATAGGTAGAATAGGTACACACAAGAGTTCTCAGGCTGGAGTTTGAGTGTATCTACAGTTTGTGTGTTCTGTAGGTAGCAACCCTCGCGAACTTGAGGAATGTCAACCGCGAAATCGTGGACAGACATCGATGGTGCCTGTATATACCGTCAACTACGTTTGTTAGCTTCTTTTGGGACAGGATTCTCTAATAGAGAGTCAGGCAACGAAATTTGTGCGATATGCGCAGATGTACCTCAGTAAGCCAGGACAGTTTATTGCGGGGTATTGCGCCAGCCAACCGTACTTGAATCAGCACAGTGAGATAAACAAAGTAGTCAATTGCACTTGGATAGTGAGTGAACTAAAATGCAAACATTTGTCCGGCAGCTTAAAAGGTGATGTTCAGCTTAAAAAATTGCCGGCCAAAGATATTCGAGACCGCAGATAACATCTCAACAAAGACTCCGTCACGCAATGACACATATAGTTCTCCAAGAATACTGCCACTAGCCTGCTACCTCCATATCATCCACACCCACTTCCCCTCCTCCTCTTGCCAACCCCTTTATCACATACAAGGTACGGTGACGGCTTCGCCGCCCTTTGGAGGTGCCCAGATAGATCTCCAGCCCAGCCAAACCAGAGTTGTCATTTTTAGCAGCTCCTATGCTTCCAGATGTATATGGCTCTAACATACTCCTAGAGTCCAAATTTGTTAGATCATTTCTTGGCCAGCTCCCAGTGATTTAAGTCTGGGTGAGTCTCTATTGTTCTGTGGCTAGAGCAAGCATATTGGCAACTGGGAAGATACCTTCCACCAGGTAACCCCAATCAATTCAAATTCATTTAAGCCCATGAGTTTTGCTCTGATAACAAAGTGTTCTATACGTGAACTATGCATAAACAGATCCTCTTTCAATTTCTGGTCTCTAATTTACTATATCACTAATATTCATAGTGCAGCTGTAAAAGAATGCTCCAAAATGCTGTTGATTTACAATTTCTAACTCAATATAAGAAATATCATAAATCTAAGACTGGGAGGTGAAAGAGGACATAGTCCACATTTTGTGTGTAGGACACTTTGTAATCAGAGCCAAACACTCATTGGAATTAAAAGGGCAGGTCATTTGGGATCTGAGTTTAAGTAGTAGGTACTTGCCACAATCAGCCACTCAGCCACAGAATTACGACCAATCAGAATCGAAAAAGACACATGTCGTGTCCTTATATGGATAATACCTCGTACTACATATACCAACAAATCGGCCTCGCAAGAAGTCAACATTATATGAAAATGGTGGTACCAATATCACCCTGAGACTGTCTTTCCCTCAAATACCCTTGAAGCTTAAAAGTGAATCGCATAACGGTCGGATACCTGCTGTAATCCCGCCACTTGCCAAAAACAAAACTACCGTGCTGTCGCACAAAAATCCGGAGTATTCCCGTGCCAAAGCCGTATTTTTGTGATCCCTCGAATTGTATACCGGTGATGGGGCGGTTGGCATTTGTATTGTACATATTCACGGCTGTGTGAAGCAGTCGAATTTCGATCCGCTCCTGGTGTGTAGTATTCCGACGGCAAGCAAAGTTCGGTGATAACGTGAGACAGTTAGATGTTACAGCCGCGAAGGTAGCACAGTATTGCGAATCTCTCAACAGCTTTCCCCACTCTCCCTCGATGGCGAACCCTCTAGTATCCCTTCGAGGCCACCAGATGCGTACATTTCCGCTCTGATTAACCTGTCTTAGAAAGGGTATGAAAAGTCGGATTCAAATATTTCCAGATTGTTTCTCACTCATCAAAACGTAACGTCTTGATATTTTCTGTATAGTCTTCCACTGATGCCTAGTCGAAAAGATTTTGCAAAATTGCTCTGAGGTCGTTCTGCTCCTCCCAGAGGTTGTAAAGCGAAATCTAGCAGCGTATCATTGAACAGTTCTTTGAGAGGAACCCGACGAGCAACACCTGTGCACACAATAACTCAGTGTTCCTAACCGGCCCGGCCGGCCGCCCGGCTTTTTAGCGGCCGCCCGGCCTCCATTCTGAAAGCCTGCGCTAACGGCGGCCCGGCCCGGCCTGAACCAAAAGCCGGCCTGCACGTGATTTAATGAGCCTAGGCCGGCCAGCAGATATATGAAAAGCCTGCAAGGAATAGGTGGATATTTGGAGTCTTGGACTAGAGTGATGGGCCGATGGCAGGGTTATGAACTTATGATAGACCATGGTTGAGTTTACCTTGGAGGTTTTCTTAGTTTAGGACTTTAGGCAGCAGCAATGGGTGTCATTTAAACAAAATATGTTGATTATGCTTGTTCTATTGAACTTATAAGTTGGCAAATAAAGCCTGCAGGCCGCCAAGAAAAAAGCCGCCCGGCCGCCAAGAAAAAGCCGCCCGGCCGGCCGGAAAAGCCTGCAGGCCCGGCCCGGCCTTCATTTAAAAGCCGCCGCTAAGGCCGGCCCGGCCCGGCCTACGTAAAGCCGGCCTGGCCGGGCCGCTTAGGAACACTGCACTAACTTGCAACCCCCAAGGGGAAGTCAAGGCATTTAACTTCCAGTATCCGCCGCCAAATCATTTATCTATAATTCTATCTTTGAGATTTATTGCTGGCCCTCTTTTCCGAAATCCCACTGCCTGTCCGCCGAGATACTGACCTGCCGTCAGGCCAACCTGAATTCCCGTAAATGTCCAATAGGCTGGCTCAACTCTCAGTTCACGAAGAAAACGAATGGAGTGATCAAATGTTTGGCCTTCATCTAGGGGGCATCGATTGTTGGTCTCCAACGAGCCGATAGCCAACAAATCGGTCGTTTTGAAAGGGATTCTGCCGGTTCTTTCAACTCCATAAGATAGTTTGTGTCTTTCCCTATCACAGAAACGTGAACCAGTTGCCGATTAGCGTGACTCGGCTTCCGAAGCTACCACAACACCTCCGGCCACAATAGAAGTAATCTCCATATCTTCGCTGCCTTCCAAAGGTATAAAATAGCTTCTTCCTAAGGTGTCCACAAAGTCTTCCGCAGTAGTTATCAACTCATGCCTTGTTTTATCATTGGACAAACTCAGCTCCGAAAGCCCACAGGTCCACCGAGCATATCGCCGATACAAGCTAATTTGAGTCTAGTGAGTAAACTTTATCGCCGAGTGCGAATCCAAATCCGGACAACAGAAACGACTTGAAGTTGTGTGATAAATATGGATGTTCGGACTGATCACAATGGGAGACTGTGTAGCTAATAAACCCCGTTGATAGTACTTGTGCGGCAATGGCACAAGCAAGCCAATATATAGAAATTTTATACAAATTATCGAGATTAGTCATGTCCGGCATTTTGCAATCCAATTGGGCTTATGACGCTCCCGCATAATTCGTAGAGACCTGTAGGGACAATTGTCGATACTGACCACTTATTAAAAGCTTCCATCATCTCTCATAGGAGGCTAGCTGCCACCTTAATCACACAGACCTGCGTGGGGTGCCCAGGTAACTTCACAAGTATGGTAAACGCATCTCAACAGAATTTGGCATCATGACATGCCTTGAAAGCTGAATAAACCTTGTGTATGGATTCATAGATTGGAACAGCCGATTTCCAGCCATAGGCTTCAGAGGGACATGATTTCATCCTTGATATCAAATTGGGGTTCTTGTACAAGTCAGTGAATCATTGATTCTGGTTGAGTGCTTAAAATACCGCATTTGCAGGGGGTTGCATTATTTTCCCACTGTCATAAATAATCACATCTTGATACCCAAACCAAACGCCTTTTTATCGACCGCACCGCCAATCCTGCAACACATCGCCACGTCTCTGCAGTTGATCTTGCCGATGATAAAATAAATCAGGATTAAAGAAAAATTGATTGTCATTATCATGCAAACGGTTTTCTTCCCACGATCTTCTCGCAGAAGAATGTGCACAAGATTCCAGATGTGAAAACTCTGCTCTCGAGTCCAGTAATTGAATGTAGAAGCCATTATTGTCAGCGAAGTGGGTTTGCTGCAAGAGGTGTTCGACGATTTCTAAGATAGACAAGCCTTCATCCATCAAAGGCTTTAGCCAACGAGATTTCCCATAGCGAGTTCATTGAACCAATTTGAAGGAGATATGTAGCGGCGTCCTTGGATAAGAGCTGCAGCGGGATGTGAACACGATCCCGAAGAAGGAAATCTATTAGCGATCTTCCATGCTGGTGATTACCTGTAGGCGTTGTCACAATTGCCTCAACGATTTCGACGGCGTCCCTCGCGAGCACTCGCACAATAGAATTATGGCCGTTCAGAACCGCATGGTGCAGCGCCGTCATTTCGCTAGTGTCCTTGGCCTCCTCATCACCGTGAAGATCGCTGACAAGCATCTGTACCGTGGAGGCGTGGCCATTTGAAGCCGCGTGGTGCAACGCTGTCATTCCCTTAGTGTCCTTAGCCTCCTTATCAGCGTGAAGATCGCTGACAAGCATCTGTACCGTGGAGGCGTGGCCATTCGAAGCCGCGTGGTGCAACGCTGTCATTCCCTTAGTGTCCTTGGCCTCCTTATCAGCGTGAAGATGCTGACAAGCATGTGTACCGTGGTGTCGTGGCCATTCGAAGCCGCATGGTGCAGCGCCGTCATTCCCGTAGTGTCCTTAGCCTCCGTATCAGTAAGAAGCTCGCTGACAAGCATCTGTACTGTGTAGTTGTAGCCATTCGAAGCTGCACGGTGCAGTGCTGTTATTCCTGTAGTGTCCTTAGCTTCCATATTAATATAGGAGTTCCTGACAAGCATCCGTACCGTCGAGAAACGGCCATTCAAAGCCGCATGGTGCAGCGCCGTCATTCCACTAGTGTCCTTGGCCTCCTTATCAGCATGGAGATGGTTGACGAGGTTATCTACTGTGGAGGTGTGGAGGTGTGTCCATTCGAAGCCGCATGGTGTAGCACAGTCCTTCCCTTATTATCTTTGGCGTTAATATCAGTCCCCCGAGTCTGGACGAGCATTTTTACCGTGTCGTTAAGGCCTTTCGAGGCAGTATGGTGCAGTGCCGTCATTCCGCTAGTGTCTACGGACTTATCGGCGGGATATTGGGCTTTAACATATCAGCTTTACCCCGTCGTAGCTACGATTGAGGGTTTGTACGGTGAGTAGCAGCTGCAATAGTAGAAGACTTAGAGGATGCTCCAGCTTCCGGTTTGAGTTGTTCAGCGGAAGCTGGTGGAGAAAACAGGTTAGGTCGTGCGTGCAGCTGCAGGTTGGGACATGGACGGCGGTCGCTTGGTCGTTTGGACATCGTCGTGGCGAATATTGATGTGATACTTGACTGGAGACAGTGTTCGAAACGGGCCCGGCCAGCCCGAGGGCTTTCAGGCGGGCGTTGAGGCGGCCGGGCCGGGCCGGTAATCTCAAAGCCCACGAGGCCTCGGGCTTTTTAATTAAAAGCCCGGGGGCTTTGTCAAAGCCCGCAGGCCCGTATAGGCTTTCTTCAGAATAGGTGTCAGACGAAGCTATTTTGAGCTGAATGGGTGTGGCGGAGCGATTATAAGTGGTGGAGGCGAAAGGAGTGGTCGTATTACTATACGGCCTACATCATCTATCATGGCAGTGGAGCTGCCAGCGTCTTCGTCATCAAGTGCTTATCTCCCTCTATGGAAACAGAAGCGGGCACGGCAGAACATTGTCAGCAAAAATACTGATCAGCTCCATGTTGACAGTAGTTGTCTGACGTCACTCGGGGTTTAGCCCGGGATCAGTCGACAGTACTCGGTGATGTCTCCGGTGGCGGCTCCGAGCACTTCCGGACCTCAAGCCATCAAGCCATGGCGCAGGCTCCGAGCACTTCCGGGCCGAGCATTTCCGCGCCCAACACTTGCGGTCCTGGGCCCGGGTATGATACTTGTCATCTGGTGATGTCTTCTCATTTCTCTATATAAGTAGATCGCTTTTTCTCTTTTTTAGATCTTTAGACTGTGTACAATAGACAATCACTTTACACTGCTCTCAACACTCCACCTGTTTCAAGACTCACCAGCTGAAGATGAGATTCTAGAGCTCATTGCCCAGATCGCTAGGATGGCATTCTCCATTCATTCAATACCTGCCATATCCGCTGAGGTTGCAAGGGTATTCAGTAGTTCGAAGCTGCTTATCTTAGGTTGCCGAAATTGCCTGGGGGATGATGTGATTTGTGCAGCTGAATGTATGCAGTCTTGGGAAAAAGCGGGCATTGTGGAGTCAAATAAGGTCAGGAAGTTGGATGAGATGCTTCGGGCATTGGAAAGACGGCCGGAGATGTTGTAAAACAAGACTTGGAGGTCACGATCGAGAGGTGTACTTGCTTTCATGGTTCCCACTACCCCATAGCTGATTACTTCGGAACCAGAGCCTTAACTGTCAATACTTTCGGTCAAAGTATCCTTCTTTAGTGTGTGTTTGACGTCTCCAATTTATAGCATAGCCAGTAATGATACCATGGCTCTATGACATTTTCAATGTGTGGCTGCCACCCGCGGACATGAATCGCGACCGATCACTCGGCCCGCTAGGGCTTGCAGGCCGGCCAGGCTTCTCTCCTGAAAAGCCCGCGCAAAGGGCGGCCGGCCAGGCTTGATATAAAGCCCGCAGGCCGGGCCTAAAGACGTCAGGGCCGGCCCGGCCCGGCCCGTTTCGAACACTGACTGGAGATTGAAAGAGGGTAGAATTAGAAGGCTTTGGTCAAACTTCGGTTGGGTCGGTGCTAACTCGAATGAAGAAGAGCAAGGTGGGCTGTGGGCGATGGTCTTCTCTTCACTAGAGTGGTCAGCCACCTTCAGAGTCAAAAATATTGATTGGCTGCATGTCTTAGATCTTGGCCTGCAGTAGGCAGCTGCTCAGAACGCACGGTGATAAGTGAGGCGTACATTCACTACGATGCAGTTACTGCGCCCGTGACTTATCCTCCGACTGTGTGAGGCTGTAAACACTTAACCCCAGAGGTAAGGCGCTGTCATGACTTATTAGCTGGCTTCAGGGTGACGGAACCTGCCGCCGCTGGCGTAAGTTCGAGTATGGCTTCAGCAGTATAAGTATCACTCTTCTCGTATAATTCGACCTTCTCAGGATTTATTTCAAATACACCTCTATAGTTCATCCACATCTACTCCCATGCTTCTCTAGAAAATGTGGTTTCTTTCCCTTAAACATCGATTCTCGACAACTTCCGGGGATTCCGTAGGTTGAGGTTGAAAGCCGACGAAACCGACAGCCAATTCTCCGACTTCTCCAGAGTCGTCTACTTTGCCGGAAGTTCCAACCATTACTACATTAAAATCTCCGAACGCTTCCGAAGTTTACAAGGCGTAAAAAGACGGTACACCAGGGTACAACACTCTGACACCGAAGAATTCGTCGGAGGTGATTTCAGAAATTGCTCTACCTCCCGTGGAACCGCAGACGCAGCAGCATACTTCTGAGGACGAGATTGCGGAGCAGGGTCATGAAAGCGTTCAAAGGAAAACAACAAAAAGAGGTAATAGGCCGTGGAATGGGATTTGTTCTGACCCATTCGTGGAATCGCCCCATCCATGGACGGGCAGTACCATCCATGGACAGGGCGGTTCCACGAATGGTACAACCATTCATGTCAAGTAAAAATTAAATTCGCGCCACCAAGGGGACTATTGAGAGCCAGCAATTTAATTACTGGTAAAGTTAGTTGAGTAAAATAATTACAGATCAAGTCAGTAAAATAGCAAAGCGAAGCCAACTGACTTGTAAAACAAGATATATAGAAGCGAAGGAAATGGACTTATAAAGTAAAAGAGATATATAGAAGCAAAGCGAAGCAAACTGGTGGTAAAAGAAATATATGGCAGCAAAGTAAATGAAACCAATGGACTTGTAAGAGAGATATATAGCAGCGCAGCGAAGACAGTAGACTTGTAAATGAGATATATGGCAGCTAAGTGAAGCAAATAGGCTGATAAAAAAAATAGAGATATGTAGAAGCGAAACTATTTTTTAATTTGCATACCTTGTTTTCACCTGTCCCATTCATGGGTCCATGAATGTGGTACCACTCGTGGAACCGCCCTGTCCATAGTTAGTACTTCCCGTTCATAGATAGGCAGCTACCACGAATGGGTCACAACAGATTGATACAGACTTAGAAGCTCGGAGTCTTCTGTTGTAATCGCAACTTTTCCAAGGTGACTGCGACATAAGATAACCTATTGTACTATCAGTATCAGAAGGTTCACGGGGAGCAACAAATGGCCGCAACCGTCTCTAGAATCCGTAGGTCAGCGCGGCCGATGGTTTGTAACTAGCCATGTAATGATAGTCTGTGGCTACGCTAGGTACAATAAATATGGAAATAGCAACCATTCATATCGCTGGCCGCTACGCTGTTACCTGTATAGCAGTTTATCCGTTTAGCGGAGACGAGCTGATAAACGAGAGGGCAGATTTGTCTGCGGCGCGGAGCTAGCAATGCAGAGTTGAGGATAAGAGACTGCAGAACCGTGATTAGGAGTTAGTACACATGGGAATGTATATAAATACTACTCTCGTACGTAGTGGTGAAGAAATAAATCTTCTAGCCACGTGCGATCTTGCGAGCACTTGGCTAGATAAACTATACTAAGTAGCTAGGAACAAGAGAACATAAATTCAATACTGCTAGGGATATCACTACCTAATCCTGCATATCCTCGTATCCAATGTTACTTTTGCTACCCATCTGAGTACCTACAATGTGTATATAGAATGTAACAACCCCAAGAGGCAAGTATCATAACAAATCACTCGGTGCGTATGACGGAATATGCCGATCCATTGGGTTGAACAAACCTGCAGCCCCATTTCCTCAGCCGCACGACCATCCATCCCTCTTCATGTTCCTCAACTGCCCTTTGCAACCTCTCTTCTCAAGCTTTCTTCCAAAGCCGCGCCAGCACTTCATCCATATCCACTCGTTAGAGACACCTACATAACACGATATCTTCCGAATCTATTCCGGTTCTCGGCCATCATCCAATGATTTCGAAGGCCGTGGCTGAAGCCGAAAGTAGCAGTAGTTTTTCAACCTCCCCGGCGGTGCTTCCCACATCTCCATCAGCACATCATACCCTTGCAAAGTCGGCGAAGTGCCCGACGGCAAACATCGCCACCCCTGTCCACTTGCAGAGAAATTTGTCTATGGAGATTTTAGAGATCGTCGAACCTGCTGTTGAACCCTTTTCCATAGGTGCCTTTGAGAGGGAGGGTACTGAAAACCTGCAGGAGCACGCATCAGAGCCATTATAGATCGTGGGAAAGGACTGATACAGGTTAACTAGGGAGTTCGAACTACTTTGCCAAAACGGTTTCAAGCTAACTGTTGCTTAGACAACGCGCTGCGTCAACGGTATCAGAGGGTACACGAACGGCAACGATGGGCAAGATCCAACGAAGACCTTCGGGGAGGTTCATGGAAGATAATAGTCAGATCAGAAGCATGGGACAATCCGACACTGCCACCGCCAATGGATGCTCACCTTACCACTTAAAGTAATCGCCGTCTCCAACTCAGGACAATTTATGACACGACTTTGTTATCAGCACAGACACCGAAGACCACTTCAACAAAAGCGTATTCGCCGTAGCTATTTAGTAATTTACATACCCCATCGACCTACTTAAACCCGTCTAAATGATATTTGAAGCAAATTAATTTTTTGTGGTGGTTAAATGCATATTCAAGCTAGCCGGGATGAGAACGGCTCTGCGTGACCTCTGTAGCTCTATGTATCCGTTACCGGGGTCATCCTCGCCAAGCAAAACCCGGTGGCACGGAATCACAACAAGGCACACTGCCTTGCTGCCCCTCACTATCTGATTGGCACGGAACCTTGGTACTGTTCGCAAGCCTTCTTACCTGCATTCTCAATTCGGTTCCCACGCTCTTAGTGCTCTTCCGTTTCAAGATGTGGTCTCCTGATGTCGAGATGGCAAAAGACAATACGATTCAACCGTCTCATCGCCGAGAGTTCAATTTGTAGAGAGGGATTTACCTAACTTGGAATCCAATGCCTAGCTCGTCATTAGCAAGAGTGCAGTTGTAGGGAGCACTGGTGGGAGTGCTGGCGCGGCGGCGTAAGCCTTGGCCCCGATGGCGCACTACACGGTACAGAACCCAGTTACAGAATGGCCAATTTCTTCACTCTGCGCTAATAGGGTATGGCATTCGTTCGTTATTCAGCTATGGTTTGTGGCTGAGCCGTTGTGCGCATGCGGTTGGGCGGGGCCGCAATACGGATTTAGTATACAGCCCCAAATCCCCAGGCTCAACACACCTTATATCTACGCAACAAACGACTTCTCGATAGAATAGTCCCAATTCCTGTCTCCGAACGACTCTTACCATTGCTTCACTCCCACTGTCCCCACTATCCTTAAATATCACTACATAACATTCAACGTTTACTGGCAAAGATGCCACGAGTCCTCCAGCCCCGCCGTAACCCGCAAACCCCAACCGAACGCCCCAAGCCAAAACCCCGAGCCAAATGCACAGCTCCTCGGCCGCCGCAAATACCATCCCCTCCCGAAGGCATTGGAGCAGAGCTAAAGAATCACGCAAGCACAACAAACGCCACTCCTGCTTGCAACCTTAATCCCGACTCAGCCGAGAATGGTTTACCACGAGATGTTCCTACGCTTCCACACTCCTCGTTCAAAAGCTCGGGTAGACTACCTGATAGAGATCTATCTAACTTGCAGCTTAGTGAGGAGGGGAGCGACACACGAACGAGTGCAGTATGTTTTAGCCATTCAGATTCGGCAGTCCCTTCAATTGCGAGCTAGAATCTGCGGGTGAAAACTGCGACCCGATGACGGAGGGGAGTCCTCATCTAACCTGTCAATCCCTTGCTTTAACATCATCAAGTGGGTACAGAATTGCTTTGCTCGATACCTTTGAACTAACATGAGTACAGAACGTGAAATTCACGCATGATTCGTAAGTATAAGGGACGAAGAAGTCTACTCAAGATACAGTTCAATCTCCATAAGTAAGCGTCCTGCTACAGCCCCTAGTTATAAGCTATATGTCATGGTTAGGGTTGATATGCGTCTGAAGAAATATAGCAGGTTCTCATTGGAGGGTGAGGGGGTAACATACCTGTGAAATTTACATAGTTCTGTGCAAAATGACGCTTCCGCTGCTGGTCATAATCAATCACTTGGCGTTCTTGACAAAAATTGTGTTGCATATCCGGTAGTAGCATCTGCGCACAGAGGTCGCAATAGTCCGTCCGCCCAGTCTTTTAGGTCCCTACGTCATCGTCTAGTCACGAGCAACTTATTACAAGACTAGGGCTCGATCAGATGACGGGAGGTGACGCCTGGGACTGAGGCTATTGGCTCACCTGTAGTTTTGCAGTTATTTCGATTGAGACATGGTGATGTGGCTCTCCAATCTGTAGTTGATCAACTGGGTAGGTTATAGTGTACACTACGCATCGTAGACGCAGTTAGAAGGTATATTAGATGTCATCACTCGGTCACGAATCCATCACTCGCATGATGGATCCATGACCCGGAAGCCCGCCGACACCTCAGTCCCACAGTCTACAAACCCCCAGGACGACAAATCGTAGTCCGGGGCAGGGTAAGGTCTTGGCCGGACGGGACGGACTTTTGCGAACCCTACCCGAAGACATAACCGAGGTTCTCTGTATATATGCCGCCGAGTCTTTCTCTCTGCTGTCTCTGCACCTTAGTCTATGTACATAGTTTTCACTTCATATCGCAACAACTGCCGCGCCATCAATTCAAACGTCTCGTAGTCTCTATTTTCAGCCACAGTATTCAAGATATACTCGCGTAACCTCTGTCGATTGCCAAAGTACAAACTCGTATGATGCCCCACCAGCTCATAATAAGCTGCCTTCTAACGACTCTCGGATTCTCGGCCATTAGGAGGTTCTTCAAAAAGAGACTAAAGCTGTAACTGCTAAAAATTTCTCCCCCCCTTAACCCAAGCATATTCCACTCGCCCACCTCTCCAAAAGTCGTTTCCGCACTGGAGGTTCCACCCACATCTTCGGGGTGCACCTTCCCAGTTACAAAGTGTGAGACCATGTTCCATCAAGCCTTAAGCGTGAACAGTAAAGTATATATTCTAGTCCTGATTAGGTAAGTCATAGCATCGTGAAGGATAAGCCCGCCACCAGCAAACCTTTCAGATTAGTGATTAACTAAGCATACCCGAATACTAGGAAGTCTTCTGCCATACAACTATATACTTAAGTAGCTATAGCCGAAATTGTTAACAGCATACTAGGCTTTCGCCCGAGATCATCGACTAGCATCGTGTGATTGCTTAAGTTGCCACTTTCAGTATAGTTCTCCTAACATCGTGTACTTATGCTTTCTCCTTTTCGCTTCTCTCCTTAGAACTTAGACGAATGACGAGGTTTCCATGCCCACTGCACGAGTGATTCCGTCGTTCGGCTCGCCGGCATTATACTCAACGGGCATGCGTACTTTGGCGGGAATTTACCCTAACCTAGCTAGTGCAAAAAGCGCTGCATGCATGCCGATATATCGGAACCGCAACCCGGAACCCGGAACCAGAGGAAAATCTGCCCAGTGTCTCCTCCGGTTCACGAGTAAGTATGCCTCGCACTAAATTTACTCCCCACCCCGCGTTCATTAATTACACTAGCCAAGAGGCCTGATGCGCAGCAATAAGATTAGCGAATTAGCATGGCGATGCTGTTGCATATCCGGTGGCGGCAAGGTGGCAAAAGGCCACTACTCTCATATACTATATATCTCGAGTCTTTCTCCTTCTCTCTTCTCTGCACTATATTTTATGCACACGATTCTCCCCTTCATACTGTAACATCTGCTATTATAATATAGAGAGAACCGTGTTCATAGACTAGGTGTTGACACGCGGGTATTGCAGTGTGTATGGAAAACTCGTCAATCGTCTAAGTTCTAAAGAGCGAAAAAGAGAAAAGGAAAAGTTTTAAGTACACGATGTCAAGGTAACTATACTGAAAGTGACAACCACGTAATAGCCAAGCAATGACGCGATGCCAGTCGATGATTTCGGGCGAAGCCCAGCATTCCGTCTACACTAGGGTACAGAGAGAATAGAGAAACATTCAAAACATATACAAGACCGCAGTGGAACTTGTACAAATAAATAAATCTATTATATACATTAATATATCATGTATGGGTATAGTTCATAATGTCATTCCTCATAACATGACAAAACATCACGGCGGTAACAAATATCCTTCCCCTCTCCTACGCGCCGCCTGAACACACACCCACAATCGCCCCAATCCCTAGCAAAATCACAAACAGCTCCACCACCTCCGGTCCCACCTCAATAGTAATCAGTGTCAAATCCCCCTTCGTCCTCCATAACATTTCAACCACCTTCTGCACACCTCAAAACCCGTCGATCATCTTCTTGATCTTCGCAACTGGGACTAGGCCTTGTAAAATAGCCTTTCCTATAGCTGCCACGCAGTTTGCAATTAGCACCCACAACGTCTGCCGCCGCACCACAGACTCTTTATGATAGTCCAAAAGCCAATCCCGGATCGCGCCGTCCCCAGACTCGATCACCGAGTCGGAAATGGAACATATGATGGTCATGGCGTATTCCAGCGCTGATAGGGCAGAGTCAGAGTACGGTGGGTACGGCCCGAGATCATAGGTGCCGTTGGTTGTGTACGGAATGAGAGATGGAGAAGGGATAGAGGGGTAGCTAAAGACTGTCGCTGTGAGACAGAGCGTGGTGAGGAAGAGCGGAGAGAAGTATTTGGAAATCATGGTTCGTTGAAGGGACGATAGAAGTTATTTGCTAGTGGTAGGTGTACTGTACAATGGGAGATGGTACAGCATATGCAATGAGTGCTTGGAGACCCTTGCAATGGTTATTACACGCACTGGGCGGTGTTTATATAGATCCGCCTGCTATTTACTTTCGCTAAACTAATGAACTAGAGCTCACTCGGGTATCCCATCGATTGCATTCCAAATCTTACAGTTGCTCAAGGCTGTGTTCTTCCTACCCTTCTCAAAGTTGCCGTTACCTTATCTGTCAAGATAGGAATGGGTTCGGTCGGCGGTTTACATAAAAAGAATAGTAATCATTCCTGTAAGTAATGCGTGAGTTTTTAAGAAACCTACTCGCCTAAGTACCGATCCCCAAAGCACAGCTACGACCTTGTATATGTATCGAGCAACAGATGGATATGTGGGGGTAATTGCCAAAAATATGCTCAATTCGTATATCTATTCAATCTTTGGGTTATATTCTTCCCTCTATCCGGACATCCTATCTGCTATGATAGAATTATAAACCTTGGTTTAAATCTAGTTCTCTAATATTCTTATATTCATCTGATGAGCAATTAGCAAGCGGGTTTTAAGTATGTATATGGTTGTAGAGATACCGGGTTTGGTAGTTTGGTATTTCTATTTTTGTATGTCGATACGCGTGTAAATGGGTTACTTCTTTTCTCTTCAGGCGTTACGGGATTTTCTTTTGCTATTGTTGTTGTTGTTGTTTATTCATACTGTATTTACTCTAGCTAGAGTATGACAGGACCCTTATCACCCCCGCCTCCGGCCGAGCCGGTTAGATTTTCTTTTGCTATTCTGTTGAGGTAACATTAATTTATGATAACACCCCATTATTGTGGCTATGCTCTTTTTTTCCTGTTCATGTTCATGTTACCTTGTCGCTATTCTTTTTTGTTACAAGAACCCGCCACCCACACTGTGATTTGATCATGATGAAGGGTGGCTATGAAGTACATATAATTGCCGGTATGTCTCAGCCTTGCGTCTGGAATGTTGTAAGAATCCCTGGTGCGCACTCGCAACTTGTATTATGAACTGGTCGATCGATCAACTGGTATATCATAGGCTAAGATAAGAAAGCTAAGGTTGCCGGCAAAGATAAGCTTTTGGGTAATTTGGTTTTGTTGTGGGTAAACCCGAACAAACGTTTCAAAGCGGTAAGGAGTTAGTTGCGTCTCATTTCGCACCATTTCTTACTCCTTTCATATTCTCGTTTCTTACTTCTCATCTTTTCTCTTTTCGCAGGTGATGATTTCATACCTTATTGAATGGTTACACGCATATAAATAACGAGACCTTTACGCCCTAACTTTGGGCAACTTGAGCGCTGGAATCATCTAACGAACATTAAATGAGCTTTTGTCATCGGTACCTATATTAACAATCCAAGCCTAGTCGAGGCCTGCTCCCGGTGATTCATCTTCACCGGCTCTAGCCTGCTCCCGAGCACCGTCTCCACACAGCCCAGATCGATCGTCCCCAAGTACACCTCCAAGTACGCTCATTACCGTCTCCAAGAGCACCAGTCTCCAAGAGCACCAGTCTCCAAGAGCACTTGAGCACCGTCTTCTGCCAGCTCCCATTTCCAAATGCACTTAAGGGCGATCTCCACCCAGCTGCCAGTGAACCCAGAGTCACTGTCGACAGATAGGTATGGAAAATAGGTAGATAATGAATATAATACTGCTGTACACGCAATCGCGCTTGGTGTAGATTTGAAACGGGATCCATTGCACATTATACGGTACGAGAAAAGATCGACTAGGAATGGGGAGAACCTGTGGAAGTAGTGAAAGCGGAGAAAGTGGAGAAAGTGGAGAAAATAGAAAGCTGACAGAGCTATGAGCAGAGCCCAATGAAAAATCAGGATGATGACGATGATTATGATGAGGAGAACATGGAAGTGGAAGATATGTATCTAGTGTAACACAATTTATCTCGATTAGACTAGTCCGCACCGGGAGTGCCCAGTGCAAGACTAGTAGCCTATGGCTAGATCCAGTCTGCTCTCCCTGCTGGACTAGACCTGGCCTCGTACCCCGGCCCTTTGATCTCACATGATTTTATACTAACCAAAATGGCGAGTCTGACCCAAATTGAGATCATGAAAAAAGTGAGGTAAAAGGGCCTGGAGACATCACTCCACCAAAATTTCAAATTACCTCCAGAGAGCTGAGCTTTGGGGGGGGATATTAGGTTGCATCTACCTGAGTCAATACCGAGTATTTTTTAAAGAATTCCACCACATGTGGACTCACTGCAGCCTTAACCCGAAGCTGATCTAGGCTTAACCGGGTCACTCTTGAGCACTTTACACCACACATTTTGTCCAATTTGCTTAGTGCCCCATATAAAGTTGATTTCTTCTCCCTTAAACTCTTCTTTCCATGCAAACCCAGCTCAAACCTGTGGTGTTGAAATTTTAACCGGGTTGACCGGGGAACTTTGTGTGGAGGTTGTTGAAATAGTGATGCTAGAGAAGCTTAATTGTATTCTATCTAAGAGGGCCACAAGGCCATATATATGAAAGTGCAAGTACGGCTGAATGCCATCAGCCCGTACCAGAGTCAACAGTCATCTCCGGCCATACGAGACATCTCCGTCTCCGGCCATACGAGACACCTCCGTCTCCGGCTGAGACCTGTATATGCAATAGAGGTCTCCAGGCTCTCTCACAACTTCGTTCCCTCGCCACACTATTCCCTTTTTGTCACTTCCATTTTCATCTTAGTGCGCACGTACACAACTGAGAGCCTGATTCGAGGCCAGACTAGACCGTGCTGAGCCCTACCTCAGACTAGGATCGTCCGGGCCGATGCAATCGTTAACTTGTTTATAGTTCTCTCTAGCTGTATAAGGCGTGCGGACATCTGCTTCAGAAACATGGGTATGCGGCATTTTCGTTGACAGTTGTGCCGTACATTTTAGCGTCCCTAGTCAGTCAACTTACCAACGTACTCCAACCTCAGTATTGATGTCCATTGTTGGTGCAGTGAAGGACTTTTGCCCGAGATCACGTATTGCTTACTATATCTACGTCTTTTTCGACGGGTTTCCACGCCCACCGTTGTGTACACGTGTCAAGATCCTTAGTATTGTACTAAGGCGAAAATGGTCCCGACCAGGTTGCAAATGTTGCTCACCACGTCCAGAACGATACCCAGCCAGCGGACAAAACTATAGATGGCGCTAACACTGCTCCCTCACTGCTGATAACATTGCTGTTTAGGCGGACGAGGCTGCTGTTTAAGTTGATAATATTGTTAACAATCTACGCAACCTGCAAGAACCAAATTTTCCTAACAAAGTGAAACAGTCCATCAAATTGAAAGGTTGATATTTCGTATCCATTCTTATTCTTGGGCTGTGCCTGATGGCTACTCCATACAGAATCATGAAGGCTTTGTCAAATTTGACGCAGGCCAGGGCACAAGAAGGTAATGGGCGTGGATAATGGTCTATCTTGTGATATCCCAGTTTTATGGGCCTACGTTTTTTGTTTTGTACGGTGGTAATTCAAATTTTGGTATACACCCTGTAGATCTGGCCCGTATGGGTATGCTTTACACCCTTTTGTACGGGATCGGAACCCTTGGTGGCTTCGTAGTGGTTGCAAAATGTTGTTGGAAGATCAGGTCTGCATAACCATAGGGTGCATTGTGCTACCCGCGAGTATAAGTGTTTGGTATCAGTTTTCCCAAGAGATTTGTCTGTGTTAATCAATTGCTTCTCATATTGTTACTATTGCACGATCTGTCAGTTTCATTTATCGTTATCTAGATTAGCCTCCAAGAGATTTAAGTAACCTTTCCTCATTATTAGAGATCTTTCGCTCCGTGAACTAGTGTTACTCATGTTCCTGAAACGTACCATAAAAACATTACCCATGTTCTCTGAGATTCCCGAATGCCATTAACATTTGTTCTAGAAGGTTCGAATCAAGACATACGCCATCTTATCATCATGCGGAACAATGTGGTCGGTCACAGGACGCAGTTTCATCGCCGAGCACTCGGATTCTAAAGCATCGACTGTGTTGCATGTGTCCTTGGATCGTGAGTCTCTGCACCTTCTGATGTCTTGTATGAGAATGAAGACATGTATAAAAATGGTGGCTTGTATCAGGATATGCATCAGGATCAGGGTGATGCGTCTCATGTTAGATAGTGCATACGCGTACGCATATGGGAGCTTGTACATATACGGGCCATATGCCCTCGTGAGGGAAATCAATCAAGTCATTCTAGCATCCAAAGTAACAGACTGTGTTGTATATATGCATGTAGATACCCTGACCCACTCTGTGCATTACTGCTCTCTGCAGATGGTCATAGCTTCTCACACGAATATGTACACGGGAGCCAAGACGAGCTCTCTTCAACTATCTTCGTACCAAACAGACTAAATTTTTAGGTACCGGAATGTTGCTTGGCTGGCCACTCCATTGTCTCTAGTGTTTATCTATTCTAGTTGCCAAATTAGATTCTCTCGGTAGTCTTTGTACTTTTCCGGAGAACACTCTCAAGGTCTGTTTAAGTTGCAAATTTCTCTGGTGACAGCATTTACAAGGCTTAACCGCAACCCTCGTAACCGAGTGCATTAAATCGTACTCGGATTTATTGAATCAACAATGAAGATCATCCAAAATTTTCGACTGCATGAGTATATCGTGATATCTATTGCGAGCTACTAGGTTTCGTTGTTTTTGACCAGCAACTCCTGAGTTGCTAAACATATTGTAGGGCAACATCGTATTTTCAGTGTGCACTAGCTCACACATATTTACTGTCGGCAGGTTGCATGGGAGGCTGAATAGTATTTTGTTTGTTTGTAATCATATTGTATTCTACCATTACTGATCATGACATATTTTCCCCATTTTCCCCGGTACTTCGTCCAAGTTACCCTGTCCGCAAAGTCGTACCCTCCCATAATATACGCCTAATATCGGTGGGATGGCTCTGCATCCTCGTGTGCGACATCAACTTTATGGTGAGTGGTGACATAAAGGAGTCTGCATCGGGTAGAGGAGTGGCGCCGGGATTTGAACCCGTAGCATAAAGCATAATAGTAACGTAACCATATCACTACACTATGGGGCCACTCCCCAAGGCTGAATAGTATGGTGCCGCCCTGTTCTTACACGCTGTGAATTGTCTGGGTGATCGCACGAATAGAAATTGATTTTTAGTTGATCCGGTAGGCTGCAGGCTAACTGCATGCACAGCACAGTAACCAGTAGAATTAGATTTGCCGCCCCGGGCGAAGAAGCAGTAGTTAAGACCATTATACTGGATGACGACACCGCAGCCAAGAGAACCGCACAGCGCTGGGCAAGAGAGAAGGAAGCCAAAGTTGGAGCGGGGGTCTGGATGTGGTGGACAGATGGATCGCGTTCTGACGATGGCCGAGTGGGAGCCGCAGCAGTGTGCAAACACGGAAACGAATGGAGGGCCCGCCGCAGTTATCTAGGCGCTGGACGGATGGAGGTCTTTGATGCCAAATTGTGGGCGATTGGACTCGCGCTCGATGAAACAATCAAGAAGAGAGAACCACTGCAAAAGCATGGAGTAAAGACGGTGGCGATCTTTAGCGACTCACAAGCCGCCATTCGACGGACGGCACATCTGGAGCCGGGCCCTGGACAGCGATTAGCGAGACGGGTCAATCGAAGAGGACTCGCCCTTGGCATCGCAACGGAGATTCATTGGGTCCCTGGGCACTCCGGCATTGCCAGGAACGAAGAAGCAGACCGCCAGGCGAACTTAGCCCGAGATGCGAATGGAAGCACGGCAATAG
Organism: Trichophaea hybrida; assembly: GCA_015178995.1. Taxonomy (NCBI): domain Eukaryota; kingdom Fungi; phylum Ascomycota; class Pezizomycetes; order Pezizales; family Pyronemataceae; genus Trichophaea; species Trichophaea hybrida. Next base: position 45,693 of record WHVE01000335.1, on the reverse strand, counting down.
AGCGGCCATACACCTCGGCTTCGAATAGAGCTAGGCGGATCTCTGAGGGAAGATCAGCAGCCAAGGCGCGGTGGGAGGCCGACAAATGCAGTAAGCACTTCGGCTACAGACTGAAGGGCAAGGCAGGCAGTAAGAGACCCATCCCAATGGCAAGTGCAAAGTCATTGGCAACTCGATTCTACCGACTAAAATGCGGACATGCACCTACTGGAGTTTACCTCAAACGGTTCGGACACCGGGAGGACGACAAGTGCTGGTGGTGCAGAGGGATGGCGGCCCAGACGCGGGAGCATCTCTTCCGTCACTGCGGCCGCTGGAAACACCAGCAGCAGGAGCTCTGGAAGAAGGTGGGGAAGGCAACGGGCTGGAAAGCGGGCAGGTGTCGGCAGGTACAGATATCTGAGCTGTTTTCCATGGAGATATGTGACAAGGCGTTGATGGATGTTCTGGCGGCCACGGACGTTGGAAAGTTCCCGCCTACGTGAGGCAGGGAGCATGGAGGTCGGTGGTGTCTATCGTTTGCTTTTCTTTTGTCATGGAGGATGGTCATTCATTCACTTTTCTTTTGTCAGCGGGGATGAAGGGTAGTAGGTGTGAGCTCCGCCATCTAACCGGCTCGCCCGGAGGCGGAGGTGTTAAGGGTCCTGTCATACTCTAGCTAGAGTAAATACAGTATGAATAAACAACAACAATTAGATTTGCCCTCATCCCTGGAAACAAAATAAATTTTGATTTGCCCGCGACTGACATCCTTCATGCAGTTCTCAGCCAACTGCAGTCAACTGGTGCGTGGTAAAATACATCCTGCGGGGATTATAATGCAACACGTCGAAGGTGTCAAACGAGGTCACACCACAATTTTCTAATTTACAGCGCCCGATCGTCCCATACATTTCGAACTTAGAAGACAACCAGAGCCATCCGTTTACCATAACTCTCTCAACTGGTTCAGAATGGCTGGTTCCAACATCTCCCAGTAGGTTTTCCCCATAGCAGATCCAGGCAGACATGAACTAACGCAGTTCAAATATGTAGACACTTTAATTCTTCCCCCTTGACACTGCTCATCGGCGCAGCTAAGAAGCCCTACTTAGTCCACGCTAGCCTTCTCGCATCAAACTCAGAGACGTTTCGTGCGATGTGCGAAGGAGACTGGGTCGAATCCAATAGTCGGGAGGTGGACTGGAGTGAATGGGAGGAATGCACGGTGAAGCGCTATCTGGAGTGGAACTATACTGGGAGTTATTCGGTGTTGGAGAGTTCGAGAAACCCTAAGCCGCAGCCGGTACGGGGAAGGAGACGCCGGTTGCCGGAATCGACAGTGGAAGAGTCCCACCTACATACACTTCACCCATTGACATTGACGCCTCTATATTCTTGTTTCACTTCCTTACCCAGTTCAAAGCACGATGATACCATTCTCGACAAAGGCGACTTTTCCGCTATCTCCATGGCTCATGCCAAGATTTACGTTCTTGCTCAATACACAAATACTGCTGCCCTCGAAAATGCTGCCCTTGGACGGTTGCATAGAATACTGGTACAGTTTATACCGAACAAGGACTCACAAACTGTCGAGAGCGTTACCAACTTGGTTGAATATGTATACGCGAATACCAACGCCCTTGTAAACTCGGAGGAGCCAATGCGACGAGTCATCAGCACGTTTTGTGCGGTTCACTTCTTTGAGCTACTTCAGCAGCCCGCATTCCAGAAGCTACAACATGAAGGTGGTGATTTTGTGGTTGACTTTTTGGAGAAAGCTGGAAGGTTGATTGCATTGGAGAGGAAACAGTTAAATGAGGATACAAAGAAATATGATGGGGATCGAAAGAGATATGATGAGGATAGAAGGGAATATGATGAGGATCGAAAGAGATTTGATTACTATAGAAATAAATATCTTGAGGATAGAATGAAATATGAGCAGCACAGAATGAAATGCGATCAGGATAGAAAGAAGTCTGATGAAAACTATAGGGGGTTGTGGAAGTCGTATGAAAAATGGAAGGCTGAATGCACCTCCCTTCGCGGAAAGAATAAGGTGTTGAGAAAAGAGGTGGCGGAACTGAAAAAGAAAAGGAAAAAATAATTCGGAGCTAGTCACGAGCTAGAGAAGTAATAGTCACTCCATGTTTATGTTAGAGGCGAGGTGGGCTAAAGGCTTCCCAATACACGACTTTGAATTTGTATTGTTGACTCTGGAGAGTGCTCCAAGCAGAATCGCGACCAAATTGTGGGTCAAAAAGAAGTTTTTATGTCCAATTCACTTTGATACGGAACACTCAAGCATGTACTTAGTGTCTTTATAGTCTCTTTTATAGCTAATAACGTGATTCTACCTCACCGAAAGCATCTGTGATGCGATTTTTTCCCAAGTTATCCGATTCTCGGTAGTCATCAGACAGTTCAACATCTTGAAATCGAAGCTAAAACTAACACCTAAACTAGAACTAAAATCTAAACTAAACCTGGAACCTATCACCTTTACCAAGGTTCCTACTTCTCTAAGGCCGCTCCTGACTGAAGTCTACCAGGTGGCAGCGATATATTCGCCTCCCCTGATAATCACACCCCAGCGCCCAATACCTGAGGATGCTGTTGACAGCAGCACACTCACATATACCTGGGATGTGGTATCCCGAGATAGTGAACTGATATGGGGTCAGATATCTCTTCTTCGATAGTTATTCTAAACTGTTACTTAGACAACATGCTACACCAACGACACCAGGACTTTGGTGAACAAGTTATAATGGAAGAAGTGTGCCCGAACCCCAACTTTGTGGGTGAGATTTCCCAACGGAGTGGAGTCATTATAATAGTGACGATGATGAGGGGAGTTAATTATGGTCCCAAATCTCTGGGGAAGGTGGGTAGTATGAGCTTTGAAGTAATAGTTGATCAAAACACAGCTCGTCGCACTCTCAGCCCGTCGCATTCTCCCAGCTATTTTGAACGGCTTGGTGATGATGTCATTCACGACATTTCTGAGCAGATCTAATTGAGCACAGAATGACCTCATATACAAGCACACGGCGGTACAAGTGGAATTTGCCGACTCCACAGCACTCACTGCAGCCTCGTATCTTCAGCCGCCCTTCTCATCTCTTATCGGCATATTTAACAGGGACTTACAGCCCTTTACACTCGAGCATCACACGGCCTGTGATACGGTTCCTTCCGAAGACTCTGATTCTCGGCCATCTTCAAGCGACTCCGCAAATCCAAGCCAAAATCCAAACTGCACCCTCCTACCTCCCCTTGGACTGCTGAAGCCTGCGATGCGGCCACTACTACAGCTCATGGTCGTTCGCGAGTACAAGCCTGATATAATTTCGTCTATCGCTAGCCTTTGAAGCTCGGCACTCTATTCTCGAGGTTCTGGTCGAATACGAAGCTTAGCACTCTATTTCCAAAGACTTTGTTGACGGGCTATCGACAAGGATAAATATCAAGGATGTGTCAGGCTAAGGGAAGGGACTGATAAGAGGTTCATTGTTCACAGTTGTAACTGTTTTGGGCTGACCATACTTGAGACAATTCCCTGTACCAACGATATCAGAATGTCCACAACAGGAAACGAATGACAAGAATCTGTGTCCAACCCCGTAAACTCACGCACTGACGCCTTGTCTCCTAATTGGTAGCACGTAGTCCTGAGATTCTGGTATGGTAATAGCTAAAACGGCACGTGGCATACTAGTATTACATGTAGGGAAAAATGATGCCAAGCGAAACTGTGTGAAGGGATGAGATAGGTCCTAAAAATAGCAAACGATCGAGAGTTGCAGGTTTGAATTCATTGGTTACAGTCAGTGGGTGGTCTGCATAAGAGTATTCTCACCCCGAGAAAATACTGTAATTGGAATTCTAGATTGCATATATAATCTCGCTATTTGCCAATTAATGATCATATCGCTGCTGTCAAGGCCGTTGCTCCAGCGCACAACTGGGTGATAAATTCAAGCTCCAACTCGAGGGTACAACTGATTTCCGTCGATACATAATTAAAGATGCTGTGTGGAGTGCCGCGAAGTTTGTGCTGGTCTCGGAGAGTGGTAACCGATTGTACTGCCGAGTTACAGTACTACAGGGCCAAACCTAGCGCGTACGCACGGCCATACCTTATCTGCACCTACAATTATTGCTTCGGCTAGTGTATCCGGAGGTGGCGAGAATGGCCCTGGAACGAAAATCAACAGAGATATAGCTTTGCTATTTAACGTGTATGGCGTTAAAACCGATCTCGGAGGCAAGGTGCTATCATAATTAATCACCTGGCTTTATCTGGACAGAACCTGCCGCCGCCGGTATAAGTTGGAGTATGTCTTCAGGACAATAGCTTATCCTACTTTTGAAGTTTCACACTTTCTGTAGAGTATGTCGGTCATTGCTAATAGATATTTACAATCGGATTAGTTGCTAGAGTGGGGCACGAAGAAAATGAATATTTTTTAGCGGGCACCTTAAATTGTTAGCCGCATTGCAGAAGAGGAGGTTAGTCGGTCAATTGGGGAATAGAATAGTTAATACACCCGCAAATCGCCTACGGCCCGCTTTCTTGAACCGCCCAGAATACTCTTACTGTTTATCCGAGGACTCACAACAAAGATATTGTCCAACCCTCGGAGGTGGGGCGGTATTATAACTGGTCACTCGGTGCACTAGATGGAATCTACTGCTGCATACATAGACCTGACCGAGTGAACTATAAAGGTGAGGGCTGATGGTAGGGTATCTGATAAGGTACAAGCCACACAACTCACTTGTATATATCTCGAGTCCATTTCCTTCTCTTCGCTCTGTACCTTAGTCTAACCCACGGTTCTCCCTATATTGTAACATCTACCGTTCCTCGAGAGGTTCACTAATTTTGCAACCCGCCTTAATTTCAACTGCACCAGTTATCCCTTTTCTGTTTCTATAGCCGCCTGCCACCTCTCATCTCAAGGTTCGTTCATTCTGGCGAATAGCACTCCTTTTAGGATGCGGCTTCTTCCGGCGAGGTTCCGATCCTCGGCCATCATTAGACAATTCCAGAGACCGGGGCTGAAGCCGACCAAACTGGTAACCTATCCTTCAATTTCTCCGGATGTGCGTCCTTCGTCTCCAGTATCACCGTCCAACGCTTCCGAAGTTTACAAGGTGCCAAAGAACGACGTCGTCGCTTTGGTTCACCACTCGCCGAGGAGGATCATGAACGGCAACAAACGGCTAGAACGAATCTTAGACATGAAGAGCCTCTCGGAGCATGATTCATCATGCCAGGGACCATCTCGACGCGTACAAGGCTTTGACCGGGGTTCTTAAATCAACACTCTAAACTGAGCCTATGTTTAAGGAAACAAAATAATGAATGGAGGAAGCTAGAGGAAATGGAGGTTTTATGGACATGTATAAGTAAATAACTTTTCCAATAGCAGTGCCACTGTTCTTCCTAGTTCTATTTAGTCATCATTGCCGCTTCCCTAACCTGAGTCCCAAACACGTTAGGTTTCATACTGCAGTATAGAAGATCCAGAAATCGCCCTTGATCCCGAACCCCATTTTCAGATCTGCGTTTCCGGAGATACAGTTCTATCGATAAAGCGAGTTTATGAGCCTACTCCATAAAAACCCTCACGTGTAAACCCACTTTCTTACCGCGATTGTAAATATGGTAGACCTCACCCGAATTTCACATGCTCGAACTCAGGCCAAGGATGTACAGTGGGGGTTCCCGTTGAAGTGTCCAAAGACCACATTGTGATGGCTTAGGGCCGACTTCTACCTAGACAATCATCAATGTGGCTTTCTCGCAATTCGAGTCTTACCATCGGGGTCAGCGAATGGCAAGAACCAACGTTACCAGATCCACGCTGGCACATACTATGCGTCACTGGGTCGGATGAGAGGCCTGGAGGCAGCATTTAATGGCATGGCTTTAGCCCTGTGGTTAAGCTATCTTACTGATCTGTATAGAAGGTCCCGAATATTTGTTATCCAGAATTTTTGGGTATACATCTGCAATCAGTAAGTGCCGATAATATCCGCTAACATAATACTCTGTCTAGCCGGCTCTGTTCGACCTTCGTAGCTACATAAATCTAGAGCTGAGATGTGGCCGCGCTAAGAATGTTTAACCACGCTACACTTACGTGGAGGAGTGTGAAATATGATATGGAGTATACGTATGAATATCTACCGTTCGATTGTAAACTTCTATAATTCCTGAGTCAAAGTCCGCAGCGATTCGGGAATGGGAATTTGGTATATAGCCTCAAACTCTCAGATTCGTAACACACCATAGATCTACAAAACTGACGACTAGCCGATTGACTAGTCCCGATTTGTCTTCAAAAAACGCTGCAGTCGCTTCACTCAAGTTGTCCTTCATTTCAGCTACCAATCACGCATAGTTTTACTCGCCGAGATGCCGGGGTTCTCCGCCGCAATAAACTAAAACCACTTAAACTCCCAATCGACCACTCAACTCCACTAAAACCCCTAATTGAATTCCCACCTCCATAGCTGCAGCTTGCATCATCCCATGTAGACGAAATTATATTGACGGCAAAAGATAACGCCACTATATCACCTATCTCAGCTGCGAGCGTCGTTACCCTCTCGGACACAGCCCCGGAGGAAGAGACTACAGTACATCTAGAGCTCGCCTAAGAGAGAAGCCCGACGAAGAAAAGATAACTCGCCATATTGCTCGCCACATTCTTTTAGCGTCATAGACCAGATTCCGACAGAGTATTCTCAGTGAAATCAACCGTCCCGTCCGTCCGGGATCACTAAGGACGGGGACGGACGGCTTGCCGCCGTCCGTCCTTGAGCCAGACGGGGACGGTGCCGTCTTTTTGAACGTGGACGGGGACGGACGGCAAAGACGGCCGGGGACGGTGAAGTCACCGTCCCCGGCAGTCATCCACCGTCCCCGGCCGACAACGGGCGGTTACAAAATATATTTAAATGAAATTGAAAATAGCTCTGAGAGCGCGCTGTAAGAGATATAAATAGATGCGGAGCCTGAAATCTGATATGGTACGAATGGAACAGATGCTTAATGATCTTGCATTGAGGTCAAGAGAATAGACTGGATTAGTTGTACCTAGTTTTATACGAATTTGTTATAAGTACATATAATTCGCACCTACTCATGTTATAGCACTGTAGTTAGATACAAGTGTCACAGCACCCTGGCATGGGTCCATTAATGTCTCTTACCGTGCGCTCTCAGGGTTATTTTCGATTTCATCTAAATTCATATTGTAACCGCCCGATGTCGGCCGGGGACGGTGGATGACTGCCGGGGACGGCAAAGTCGCCGTCCCCGGCAAGTCCCCGGCCGTCCTGCCGTCATTGTGGAGTAAGGACGGGACGGACGGCCTTGGCGCCGTCCCGTCCGTCCTGGGGAAATCTCGGACGGCCCACCGTCCCCGGCCGTCCGACGGGACGGTTGACATCACTGAGTATTCTATTACTTCTGGGAGACCACGCTACTTTCTTAGAGGTACTTCTCATACTAACGATAGTACTTGCTATACCTCTGGATGCTCCTCCTACTTCTCCAAAGCTTGCTTCCGTTTCAGAGATTCCGCCCACATCTCCAACTGGACCTTCCCGTGCTTCGGTATGGAGACAAACCATATTCCGCGTGGCTCAAGCCATTACTCACCAAGGTCATCTGGACGTAATCCAGATACCACTAGCGTTACCGTTGAATGATGACCAGTAAAGTCCTCAAAAGCAAGGATGGTAATTACATTGTGTAACCTTTGCAAATTTGTTCAATGAACACCCGTCGATGCAACCCGAATTGCTAACCTCTCAACTAACCTAAATGCTAGAATATATGCGGTAGCAGTAGTTGCGCTGTGGATGTCTGTCAATGCAATTACCAAGGTCAAGCTTGGTTGGCTAGTTTGAGGCAGAACCCCACAATTCTGCAAAACAGGGGATGACAGCCGTCCATCTTCAACCGCACGTGGCGCCTTGCTCATAGAGATATGATCGCCCAGCTGTAGCATCCAAATCTCTGCTCTCGAACGACTGGTATCACTTCACATTCGCAGTACTCCATTCCGTCAGCTTATCACGCATACATACTAGAACTCACTCGCTACGATGTCGAAATCTCGGATTGGTTGTCCCACCTCATCGCATCGAGGTGATGGATACCATCGTCGGCCGAAAACTCTGGCGCAGAAAGTAGCGATGCGGCTGCGGAATCCGTCTCTCCACCTAGCGGCGTTATCCGCATGGATATAGATCCTGCGGAAGACATTGGTATTCTCCCGGAGCCCTTGCTAAAAGCGGTTGGGAAAGGAGCTGACAGCGATGCCGCTGATCAGCAACCTGGTGATAGAGGGCAAGAGATGGAGAGGGTTGAGGACAGCTGTATTCAACCGACGCCGCTGCTACCGTCCTCTCCGGCGGCAACCTTTCCAGTGAAAGCAGGAGAGCAGTAGCGCCACTAAGCACCACATTCCCTAGCAAGGATTCTGTGACGGGAATAGCCGTCTCCACCTAAGCACCTAATCGTAAAAAGGAAGAATGTATGGATGATGTGCTGTTTCCAAACAGTCCCTGTATTCTTCAACTAGAACCTACAAGTAACGCCAGTGTTCAGATAACAGAGGGGATTTTAGATATAACTTGTCGTAACCTGGGTCCATAATTGCTTCGATCGATACTCTGGCGCTAACTTTTGTATGATCGTACGGATCGTAAACTTCACGAACGATACGCTAGCATAAATGGAGGAGACGACCTGGCGTGATCACATGACGAACCCGAATACTGCTTACGTACCGCCAATGGAATTTGTTATCACCCGAAAGGGATTCCCTCCCTATGTAAGTTACATCACGATCAGAATATTATGGATACTGGGGGACGGACACTAAGGTGGAAATAATTCGACTTGCAGTATCTGACTTGTGGAAACGATCTCGAGATGTATCAACTGGTCTAGCATGCGGGTTAGACTAAAGTACAAATACAATGAATCGTATGAATGTGATACAAACTTGCCACTAGTAGAGAGAACATTTGAATTGACTTCTTGGGTGTATTTATGCATCCGATTTTGCTCGGGCTACCGTTGCCGCTAGAGTTGGATTACTCAACGGATTGAAACAGTATATCCAAAATATAGGTCATGCAGCGGTTGTCAGAATAGCCACCATTACCGAAGGTATTTGGGCTACATTCAGTCATAAGATATCACTCGCCTGGGATCTTGGTTGATGTGTTGAAATAGTTGCTTAATTCTCTATAAAATCTATGCAGAAATCTATGGTCTATATACGGCTTGACATACAGTCTGAAACTCTTGTGCTTACGCATCGTATGTAAGCCACGAACCTCATACAAGCCATGAACCTCATACAAGACATGAACCTCATACAAGGTTGGAAACAGTAGATGAAACGCATATATGCAACACTTCCCCCTCTTGCTACACTCCATGGAGCAAGAAACAAAAACAAAGGTAAAACAAAACATGTGCGGTGATTCCCATAGCAGCCTCCTTAAAACCCTGAGATTTGAATAGGGAAAGAGTACTACCGTAGCCTGAGGATGGCCATCCATAAATAAACAAAGAAATCCATCGCTTCCAATCTTAAATCGACCTCAAATCCACTAAAGTTGTGGATTACCACAATCCCATGGCCTTGGAGAACTTTTTCGCGTTTTTATGCCTTCATGATTTCGTGGCTTCGTGGCTTCGTGGCTTCGTGGCTTCGTGGCTTCGTGGCTTCGTTGCTTCGTATCTTCGTCCTTTTTCGCGCGTTCGTGCGTTCGTGCGTCCATGCCTTCGTGTTTGTGTATTCGATCTCATTCTTGCCCTAATATGCCTGCGCAATCGATATTTGTGTATGTGTAAGGTATGTTTGCAGCAACTTCTATTTCGGTAGTAAGTGTAGTAGTAGATAAGGGATCATATGCTGTTAGTCTCTTGGTTCATAATGCTTTCTCTCTGTGATACGCTTTGTCCAAGGCTTTATGGTAACAGTGATAATGTGAGTGCTTGGTTGTCGTAGTAGATCCGTAGCGGTGCGGTGTTATCGTGGGCGTCGCAATCGGTGCGGTCAGTGCCATTGATATCTCGGTTCAGAAAGTGGTAGTGATCGGTGTAGTGGTATCGAAAGGCTTTGATTGCTTGGTGATCTTTTGATGCCTTCGTTTCTGATGCTTTCGTTTTCTAGATTCTTCTTCCCCCGATCCTCGGCGAGGACTTATTCGGTGCTCAGTGGGGTTGATTTCGATGGTGAGAAAATGATGTGTGGGCCGAGGATCGTGATCTTGAACATGTTCGAGATATTGATATCTTTGTACCATCGTGGCTGAACTTATTTCAGGCCATAAGGGCATACTGAAGTCTTGAGTCTGGTGATTGTGGGCGTGTAGATGCCTTCCGGCAGTGCCATATTGATATCACTGTCATTGATCTAGAAACGTGGTGACTATATCCAAATGATTGATACTCCATCCACATCTCTCAACTTGAGAGATGAGATATCGAATGTAGTTAGCTTGTCACCGGGAGCACAATTCTTTACCGATATCAATTCGTTCGTAGTCTTTGATTACTAGGCGCGTCTGGTATCGCAGCGATCCATTCGGATTTTGCTTTATCTTGTAGACTTACTTGGAGCCAATCGGCTTGTCGAGAAGGGTGGGTGTACATTCTTCCTCTTATGTTCTCGTTTGTGCGCGTTTTCATAGCTTCCGCATATGATTGATGTAGATGCAAGTTCTGATGCCGTCAACACTTCCGCGGAGTCTTCGGCCTTGCCTTGACTTCTCGTGACTCGACTCATGACCACTGGCGGTTGTAGCTGCGATTGTTTGATTTTGTCATGACCGCTGCTTTGCAATGCGCTGTATGTGAATCTCGACGGAGACGTCGATTCTGTGTAATGGACCAGGTAGTGGTTTGTCTGTTCGTGTAAGGAGTTTGTAATGCTGATGAGCATCGCTTCTGTCTTGACGTCTTGTTCATGACCGCTGCTTAGCGGTGTGGAGTGTTCTCAGAACCTGTGCTTGCAGGGAGACTTCGATACTGTGGAGCATCGGTTCTGTATATACTATTTCTCGATGGTGGCTGCCGTCTGCTGAAAGTTTCTGCTTCCTCGTCAGGAGTTGAGAGCGGAGAAGGTGTTATTGAGCAAGATCGTTGTGATTTCTTCCTCCATGGCTCTTTTCCAGTGATCTCGTTGAGGGCTTTCCATAGTTTGACTTCTTGTGACACGACTCGCTATCGGCGGAGCTAGAGATGCTGGCGGTACTTGGCTTGATTTCTTGATTGCGCCGAACGCCGGGCAGTCTGATCCTCTCGGCGGAGGCGCCGGCTGTGCGCGATGTTTTCTGCTTCTGCTGCCAAACGCTGGGTAGTCTTATCCTCACGACGGAGGCGCCGGCTGTGGGCGATGTTTTCTGCATCTGCTGCCGAACGCTTGGCAGTCTAATCCTCACGGCGGAGGTGCCGGCTGTGGGCGATGTTTTCTGCTTCCTCGTCAGGAGCACGACTTGTATTTGTTCTCAAACCTGAGTTTGCAGGGAGCCATCGACGCTGAAGAGCATCGGATATCTCATCAGTACAGCCATGAGCACCACTGCCGTGGCCTTCACCCGTTCCACTGGTATTATCTGCGATACGGCCATGGAGGAAGCCATCTCCACTCACTTCGTCATTCTCTGTTATGCTTGCAGGGAGCCTTCAACGCTGAAGAGCGTCGGATATCTCATCAGTACGGCCATGAGCACCGCTTCCGCGGCCTTCACCCGTTCCACTGGTATTATCTGCGATACGGCCATGGAGGAAGCCATCTCCATTGTCCAATTCTTCGACATATTCCGTTTCTTGAGGGAGGTCAAAGATGTCATTTTCGTTTCCTTGTAGGCATGAAACGTGTGCGTTTCGATCCTCGTTAAAGATGACTTCCGACTGTGCTTTGACTGCCTTGAATTCAGGATCCCATATTCTCCAGATAGTAGTCGAATTATGTGTGTAACCGACCGTCATATAGGGCTTGGATTTCGGACTGAATTTGCCTCGGCGCTGTGATTCAGGAATGAGTCTGCTGACCTAGCATCCGAATCGTCGTAAGTGTTGTAGAGGGGCCTGGTATGATATCTTGTTTTCGTCATCATCGTGGGTAGGCTTGCCAAATGCATGCATCTCGTATGGCATGTCGTACTGTGCGTTGAAGCCGTCGCGGTCGTCTCGCTTCGCTAAGCATTCGTTTGGAGATCTTTGATGGAGGTAGACTGCTGTGTTGACTGCTTCTCCCCAGAATTCGATGGGTGCTTGAGAGTCGATTATCGTTGCACGGGCTATCTCTGTGATCGTCTTGATCATCCGTTCAGCGACACCATTCTTATGGTGAGCATATGGAGGACATGGTTCGTATGTTATGCCGCGCGATGCGAGTACCAATCGCAATTTCTTGTGGTCGTATATGGAGTGATGACCATCGCATTTCTTATGTGTTGTAGAGGAGTTTTATGATATATTGTGTCCGTTTTTCATCAAGGGTGGCCTTGCAGCCCTTTGCCAAATGTGTTGAGCATATCGTATGGCGTCTCGTATGGCGCTTGGTAGCCATCGCGGTCATTGCGGTGTGTGGACTGAGTCTCCCTTGATTCTGAGATAGTAAGAGACCCCCGAGTGGGCTTGATGAGTGCGTGTAAAGTAGTCGCCGCAGGTGCGGTCGTAGATTTGCTTGGAGGAACTTTGCTTGGAGGAGCGGCAGTGATAAGTGCCCTGGCTTGGAGCGGGCCTCGTGAGCCAGATGCCGTGGAATGTGCACTTGCAAGTGCTCCATCTTTCAATCTCTTTCCTCTCATTCTCGTTCGCGTTCTTCCATTTTCTTTTCTCTCATTCTCTCTTCTCTCGTTCTCTTTTCTCTCATTCTCTTTTCTCTCATTCTCTTTCTCATTCTCTCTTTTCTCATTCTGTCTCTCTTTCCCTTTCTTGGGAGTCGATGATGATGCTAGTGATATTAGCGCCGCTGGCATGAGCGCGCGCTCCGAAATGTGGCAATGTATCCGGCCGATTGTATTTGGTTGATGGAGAGAGAGAGGGTGCTAGACGTAGGTATGTATAGGGCATCGACTGAGTAACCCTGTGGGATATCGACTGTGATAGTTTGCGGTTACTGTGTTATTGTATATCCGAGTTCGATGAGCATCGGAGATCGTAGTTTCACCCTCGACTTGTCAAAGAAGTTCGCGATCACGGGCTGGCTTTCTTAACTTTAGTACACTGTTCTTGAACTCGTTTATAGTGAATGCAATTAGCTTTGAAGTGATCAGGGAGTCCACATTGGTAACATGTTCGTTCATCATTTCCTCCCTTTCGAATTCTAGGTTTATCTTTTGAACTTCTGGAGGTGCTGGTTTCGCTCTGAGCGCGCTTCGCTTTCTGCATTCGTCCGTTGTATGACTGTCTAATTTGCAGGAGGTACACCGGTATTTCGTATGTCGTCCGTCCCCCTTATCCGTATCCGCCACGGCGATTGACACGGCGGTGACTGCTGTTTCCGCATCGTATGTAGAGAGCCAATCCGATAGATGCATATCCGATTTTTTTAGTAGGTGTCGCCGACTTGACGTCCAGTTTCGGAGGGTCCATGACTGTATGAGTCTCGGTAGACATGGTGACGGGGTGAGTTTCAATGTGAGGGTTAGGGTTGTGGGGGCTCTTGTAGTTCGTGAGATATAAATAGAATAGTAGAGTAGAACTTTATATGATAGCGACCGCCGGGCTCATAACCTGTTGAAATAGTTGCTTAATTCTCTATAAAATCTATGCAGAAATCTATGGTCTATATACGGCTTGACATACAGTCTGAAACTCTTGTGCTTACGCATCGTATGTAAGCCACGAACCTCATACAAGCCATGAACCTCATACAAGACATGAACCTCATACAAGGTTGGAAACAGTAGATGAAACGCATATATGCAACATGATGCGCATAATGGTAAGGTGTAACCGTGGAGGGCCTTTGTACTGATCACAGGATCCTGGAAAAGTGTAAACGATATTCTGCCGTTATGGTCACCGGCAAGATCACACGTGCTTCGGATCCTTGCTTAATAATTGTGTTTAGTCGTTCCGCTCACTCTGTTCTCGTTGTTCTTTAATTATTCCGGTACCATTCGGTTACTATACTGGGGATTTTTCAATGTAACTCGACAGACGCGCGAGCGGCTGCTTCCCTCCCAGGAATATACAATTATTCTTCAGTACATAGGAAATCCCAAGTACTAACTATACAACCCTCTGGAAAATTATTATCAACAAATTTCCAAAGTTCTGCTCGGCAGTTCCCATCGCTGTCGAGCGTAGTCCCATACATGACCTCAAAATCCAGCACCTCCGCAAGTTCCCCCGGATTGGCAATTGTTCCTCCATCGACTTCCTGCAACAACCTCTCCACCGCTTTACCAACCGAAAACACACCATCATCTCTCACAATGACATCTTGACAGTAGAAATTTGCCAGTACCACCAGGAGAACCTGTAAGAGACTTAAAAGAATGATTATTGCAGCAGCCTCATTCCAACGAACTACCAGCCTAAGTATAGTACGATGGAGACTTTTCCGATCTCGACTCTGGGCCATATGGTATCCATGAAAGCTAGAGCAAGAGTGGTGCGCCGGACTAGTTCAGTCGCCAAAAACATTGCTGATGCTTGTACATCTTTTAATTGTAGGTTGTCGTAAATCGAAAGATTCAAAGATTGATTGTACTGCAGTTCACCCTCCCAGAATAGATTAAAACTAGTGTATGAGCCGAATGTAGATTCGTTAACATTGCTCTCCATAGTGATACCTTTTGATTGAGCCCCAGCGAACGTGGTGAGCGAGTGCCGTTGTTCAACAGTGAGACACACCTTCTCCGAAACCCCCCACTCCACACACGCTATCACCAACCTTTTGAATGATAGAATTCTCGCATTTCCAAAAACCAGTGTTCGACGCCTTCAGCTGCCTGGCATTTCAAATTGCAGAGCTGATAAAAAACGTCCCCCTAACAGTAGCCCTTGAAGTAAAAGCTATTAGTCTTTGGTCACGTTGAAACCTTGTAGAATATGCCAGCAGTCCCGTTGTTGCCTGGGGCTAAAATATCTAGAGCACGTACAAATATTTGAACATCCTTCGAACTCTGGACAACTGGAGTTCGGCATTACGGCAGATTCGGCGTAGAGTCCCACACCTGGAATGATCCATCTTGCTGACTACGTATTGACGAAGTCGGTGAGGTTCAATGAATCAGCAGTAATGTTATACGTAATATAGTCGTCACGCATGAAACATGCCGAAGCCACCAGGGATGTTGCTTGGTGACCAGCATCGATATGTCACTTTGACTTGAGAAATGAGCTAGTCATATAAATAACCTAGAGAGTAAACACCTACCTAATGTCTAATCTCTAGTATATGTTATGTTTGTTATCTCAAAATTTTTGCACTCTGCTGAGACGGTTGTATATCTATTGGAAGGCCAACCACTGGATCCTCCCACGTTAATATCGTAGTTTCGCATTGCGTTGGTGTATTTCGCCCCAGTTTCGTCTAGCTGCAGTGCCATATTTTTGGCATGTGCATCACTTCCGGGTGCCCATCGTCGTATGCCTTCGTTGGCAAAGGCTAACATTGTGTCTTCCCTTGTTACTAATTGAAGTTATTGCATAAAGATAGAGTAGGTCACTTGAAGACAGATTACCACAAACATACCATATTGACTAAGATCAGGAGCCGTGTCCCATTCTTGATCCCAGGCTGATGCATATGTAGCAGGAGTATCGCCCGGAGTGTCGTTAATACTAAATACCAAACCAAATGTAGCAACACTTAGACGTCCAAATAAATTGACAAATAAGAACGATACAAGCAGTGAACTCGTCTTGAATGGCCATCGAAAATAACGACATATCGGGCGGGGATATGAAGATTTGAATTTTAAGTGGCGATATGTGCGGCGCAAAGAAGCCATGGGCGATGGTAACGAAAGAATATCTTCGACCTATTTACAGTAGTGTAGAAATTTAGCTGATATACATGATGCCGAAAGGATGCTGCAGATGAACTTACATCTTGAAGATTGTGAGGCGCGGAAGCAAGTGTTTTCCATCTAATTGTCTTCCCCAATTCTCCAATTATGCTTCCGATTCCCACGCTGAGCAGCGAGGTAAGGACAATGGCCAGTGTATTAAAGATTCGTTTCGGCCACACATGAAGATCATTAATTTTTGAGAATCCTGCAAGGCAACCGGCGATGCTGGCCGTTATCAGCATATTCGGTAGCAGCCTTGCAACTAGTTCCTTAATCCATATCCGATGAGCTCTACTTCGGTTATAACTGATGCGAAGTTTCTCGCCCGAAGGTGGGGTTTCGGCTGGAGAGTACTTTTCGCCTCGAGGAGGATCTTCACTAGGGTGCGGAGTCTCGTTTCTGGATGTTTCGCTAGGAGGTCTATTTTCATCCGGCGGGGAATTTTCGTCTAAGGGAGGAGATTCGTCGAGGGAAAGCGGAAGAGGGGTTGCTTCTAGAGATAATTGAGGATGTGGTTGCATCATTCCTATAGACTGAAGCGCTGTTAAATCCCGGAACGACAAAATACAGGTGGGCAGGTTGAGATCAAATCTCGGGTTCGTAGATTTGTAAAAAACCCTGCCAAACTTTATTTCGCCTCATAGGCTGGCTCAGCCGCTGCAAAAAGTAAAGTTCTCTTAATTGGTTGCAGCATGTAGTGGCGAAGCCAGAGAAAGCATGCCGCCACATGGCTGATCACCGATCAATAAGGTTTGCGAGGCTGCGGATGTGCCAAATTCTTCAGCCTAAAGAAAAATCATTGCATGCCACCTGCAGCCATTTCTTATATATAGCACAGCAACGATCGAAAGTAATTCACACCGCCCCAAGACTTTTCCGATATCTCACATTCCTCCGTTCTACACACTTAATTACAGCATTAGCTCTATGGCTACTCTAAAGCCCTTCCACGAGTAGTTGTTTACTATTACGGAATTCGTTCCATTTGTTCAAATCGGTATATCAAGGCTTGTCCCATAAGTAGCACAAATCATTTTTGCGCACTGTGTAGCAGTGCCTCATTATCATAAGCTGTAGTTTTGCCCCGGCGGCGAAAAGTAAGCTTTAGATCCTCGCTTATCTATTTGCCCGCTGCTTAGCTTGCCTCTCGTCATCTTGCATTTACGATTGTGTTCGTCCCAGCACTACAAGGACAATAAACGCAACCGAGCTGCACAATGTACCTTTAAGAACATTGGCCAACTAGCCAAACTAAAATGTCACTGAATATAGATATACAATAACAAGACAGATATTTCACTCGAATCTTCCTGAAACTCACATCCTCTATTCGAAAGTTCAAAATATGGGAAGTTATATGGGTCGAGGGTCACGAATTGAAGAGATGTTGCGCAGTTGATAGTCTCAGAACACTAGCTGGCATATGCACAGATGGAAAGTCCCCAGCGAACTCTCATTTGTATGCCCAAACTGGAATGGTGCTGTGGGATTTTGAAGGACCTGATGCTTTGACGTCGTTACGTGGAGACATTTATTGCATATACAGGTCTCAGCCGGAGATGAGTCTCGTATGGCCGGAGACGGATATGTCTTGTATGGCCGGAGACGGAGATGTCTTGTATGGCCGGAGATGAATTCAGCCGTACTTGCACTTTCATATATATTGGCCTTGTGGCCCTCTTAGATAGTGTACAATCAAGCTTCTCTAGCATCACTATTTCAACAACATTTGCAAAGGCGAGGTGGCTTTTCGGAAAGCAAGGTCTCATCAGTTGATCTGCACAATACCTGAGTGTTTTAACATGTCCCCAGACCAACACGTATAGCAACTACTGTAGACTGCTAAAACATCTCCAATAGACACGCCTAACTGAAGCGGGGATCAAGTAGAATCAGGATATTACTAGCTTATACGTCTGCAGGTTAACCACTTCATCCAAAGATAATCTCGACACAAACAAGAAATGAACCTAATCGAGGTGAGACAAGAATACGGTGAGCGCAGTGTAGCATTCGTGTCTTTTAGAATTTCCGAATCGGCGCCATTTAATTGGCTCAATACCCGAAATATGGGGTATAATGATGATGTAGATGCGGATAATTGGCTGCCCTTCCGACATCTCAATTTCAACTCTGCAAGGTTCGGGTGTCACATTTTGCATATTCGACTATTAAAATGTTCACTTTCTAGACAAAATCTAAAGTCTCCCACATCACTCTACTCTCCATTTCATTCGCGAAGCATCATTTTGTCCCGTCGTCCTAGATCCAGAGTAAGTGGATTGCTGGCGACTCAAAATTCGCTAATCAACCTAGATGAATTTTCAAAACCAATATTGCATTGTGCAGTTGCTATCCTTACTATACGCTGCTGCACCACTGTCATACAATGAAGCCGATAACAGTACCCAAGATTTGTTGAAGACTGGGTAGCAGAGCCGCGTGGCCGGGGAACATTCGGCATTTTATTCAGTTGTCTAACAACATTGTCCTTGTGCCTTTGTAAGAGACAATCAAGATTGCTCACTCGCATCAACCACGAACTAACAGCCTATGGCAGACACCACCATACATCTCAACATTAGGATGCCAGCCACCAGCGAGCCGGCCGGCCGGCTCTCCAAACGAACTGGCTAGCGCCCCAGACGAACCGGCCACCCCAAACGAACCGGCCAGTGCCCCAAGGGAACTGAAATGGGTTGCTCATCTCGATAACCTCTTTGAAAAGGCTGGGTGAAGAAGCTTGGGTGGGGTATAGTCGGGCTTCTCGTTGCCGAAGCACCCGTTGTTGTTGTTGTTTATTCAGACTGTATTTACTCTAGCTAGAGTATGACAGGACCCTTATCACCCCCGCCTCCGGGCGAGCCGGTTAGATGGCGGAGCTCCCACCTACTACCCTTCATCCCCACTGACAAAAGAAAAGAAATGTAAATGACTGACCGCTCCTGACAAAAAACCCCATACCGAAAGAAAAGCAAAAGATAGACACCACCGACCTCCATGCCTCACGTAGGCGGGAACTTCCCAACGTCCGTGGCCACCAGGAAGTCCATCACCGCCTTGTCACATATCTCCATGGAAAACAGCTCAGATATCTGTACCTGCCGACATCTGCCCGCTTTCCAACCCGTTGCCTTCCCCACCTTCTTCCAGAGCTCCTGTTGCTGGTGTTTCCACCGGCTGCAGTGGCGGAGGAGATGCTCCCGTGTCTGGGCCACCGTCCCTCCGCACCACCAGCACTTGTCGTCCTCCCGGTGTCCAAACCGTTTTAGGTAAGCTTCGGTAGGTGCATGCCCGCATTTTAGTCGGTAGAATCGTGTTGCTAATGACTTTGCGCTTGCCATTGGGATTGGTCTCTTACTGCCTGCCTTGCGCTTCAGTCTGTAGCCGAAGTGCTTACTACATTTGTCGGCCTCCCACTGTGCCTTGGCTGCTGATCTCCCCTCGGAGATCCGTCTAGCTTTATTTGAAGCCGAGGTATATGGCCGCTCTATTGCCGTGCTTCCGTTGGCATCTCGGGCTAAGTTGGCCTGGCGGTCCGCTTCTTCGTTCCCGGCAATGCCGGAGTGCCCCGGGACCCAATGAATCTCCGTTGCGATTCCATGGGCGAGGAGGGCCCGCGCTCTTCGATTGATCTGTCTTGCTAATCGCTGTCCAGGGCCAGGCTCGCGATGTGCCGTTCGTCGAATGGCGGCTTGTGAGTCGCTCAAGATTGCTACCATCTTCACTCCATGCCTTTGCAGTGGTTCTCTCTTCTTGATCGTCTCACCGAGCGCGAGTCCGATCGCCCACAATTCGGCATCAAAGACCTCCAGGCGTCCAGTGCCTAGATAACTGCGCCGGGTCCTCCATTCGTTTCCGTGATTACACACTGCAGCAGCTCCCACTCGGCCATCGTCAGAGCGCGATCCATCTGTCTACCATATGCAGACTCCCGCTCTAACTTTGGCTTCCTTCTCTCTTGCCCATCGCTGCGCGGCTCTCTTGGCTGTGGTGTCATCATTCAGTATAATGGTCTTGACCACTGGTTTTCGCCCGGGGCCGGCAAGCTCATTCCTTCGGTTGTCCGGCCATGCTCGTGCTCTTTCTTGACATCTCTGCATATCGGTGCACCAGAAGAGGGGTCTTCGTGCAGCCCCTTTAGTTTGCTGCCGCATGCATTTGCCAGTCTTGCTGTGAATCGTTGTTGTCTGGAGTGTAAGATTACGGGCGCGGGTGTAAGCCCCGCTTCTCTCATCAGTGCCCCCCGTGGGGTCGTGGGCAGCGCACCCATGATGGATCTGGCATGTCGATTTAGGAGAAGTTGAAGGTCGTCTCGCCTGCCTACTTCTTTGGGATCCCACCAGAGCTCGCTCCCATATAGTGCGACTGCTTGGACACAGGCTATTTGGACAGCTCTCACGCTCTCTGGAACGACCCCGTATGTCTTTGTAAGAGTTCGGAGTCTGGCATCGGCTGCTCTGGCTTTCTTCATACATCGGTTGTGGTGCTCCTTGAACGTTAGGTGCGCGTCCATCCAGACACCCAGCCAGCG
The DNA here is from genome assembly GCA_015178995.1 of Trichophaea hybrida. Taxonomy (NCBI): domain Eukaryota; kingdom Fungi; phylum Ascomycota; class Pezizomycetes; order Pezizales; family Pyronemataceae; genus Trichophaea; species Trichophaea hybrida. Next base: position 25,094 of record WHVE01000335.1, on the reverse strand, counting down.
TGTCGCCTCTTTATTGAATCGTATAAAGCCGTCTCCGACTCTTATCTTTGCTGTCAGCTTCGGCCGAAGGTGCTTCTTGTGGCCTCGTTTGCGCGTAAACAGTGCGGCCTCCGTTTTTGCTGTATCAAACTGCAGCTCTCGTTGACTCGCCCACTCGATGCTTTTTGCTGCGCATCTCTCAAGTGTCGTTACCACCCGATTGACATCGCTTCCAGTCGCCACCCAGCCGAGGTCATCCACAACGAGAGTACTTCGGCTGAGACATACTCCTCGACCCACTTAATCAATCCTGAGGTGTAGATTGCAAAGCGGATCGGTGACCCAGGTGAGCCCTGCGGAACCCCTGCTTCCACTGGGTGTCTCTCCATGGCATTACCTTCGATTATCATCTCTACCATCCTTTCTGAGAGGAAGCTCTCCGTCCATCGTATGAGGTCTCCATCCATACGCTTGGCCTTCATTGCGTTCACCAGCCTCCCTTTTGCAACACTTGGGAAGGCTGCCTTGATATCCATGAGGAGCACACCGGTTATGTGGCCGTTCGTCCATACTACATGCGCTCTGTCGACCATGATCGCTGCTGCGTCGATGGCTGATCGCCCTTTTCTGCTGCCGAACTGTCCATCGCTCAGTAGCCCCCTCCGCTCGGCCTCTTCTGACAGCAGTTCCGCAACTACCTTCTCAACGACTTTTCCCATGCAGCTGAGCAGTGAGATCGTGCGGTACGCTTTTAGCTTGGTGTAGTCGTCCTTGCCGGGCTTGCGAATGACGACTCCACTGGCTCGCTCCCAGACTGCTGGGTGCCGTCCTGTGCGAATTGCCGCTTTTGCCAAACCTATGACTCTCTCTTTATCCCACTTCCAGAGCAGGCGAACGGCTCCGAAGGACAGTTTGTCTGGGCCTGGCGCTTTCTTTACTGATTGGGAGTATAGGGCCCACTCGACTGCTTGCTCAGTAACTCTCATATGCGCGCTTCCGGCTGGAGGTAGCTCGTAGTAATGGTCGTCATCATTTAGAGGGAAAGACTCCAGCCTCAGCATCTCCTCCTTTTCCATGCCGGTGTTAGCTTGCTTGCCTTCTCTGTCCGTCAGAGCCTCCACTGTCGCGCCAGCTCGAGGGTCGACATATTTTGATGCTCTCCAGATCTCAGCTCCTTGGAGGTTCTGCAAGTAGTCACTCCACATTTTGCTCTTGGATTTCCGAATGGACTTCTGCAGTTCTGCTTTCGCTTGGGCTGCCCCTCCGAGTTTCGTCCGTTTCTTCTCTTTTCTCGCCCGAGCATCTTTCTCTTCGCCTTGATGTCGCAATTCCACCACCTCTTCGATTTTGCGCAGATTCTGACGATCCTTGCTGTGGCGTCGAGAACCTTGCTCAATGCCTCCTGACACCACGTGGCCTCCTGCTCAACTTCGTCCTCCGTGCATCCGGCATCCAGGTGCGCTCTTTCCTTCGCTAACTCCATCCATAGCTGCTCGGCTGCCTCTTCATCCTCCTCCGTCATGGCAGCCAGATTCCACCCTACCACCCGCTCGTGCTCTGCCTCCTCTTGCTTGTCCACGTCCACCTTCCACTCTATAACCTCGTGGTCAGAACCAGTGGCGTGGTTCTCGGCCAGTATTGCCCACTTTGTGATTGGTCGATTCGCCAAGGTTAAATCAATTATCGACTTGCCTTCAAGGTTTTCTCTTTTCCAGTAGTGAGTGGCCCGGTCGTCGTTTCCAATTTCCAACCCGTTTTCGTCTATAATGTCCTCCCAGAAGATGGCGTTCCGCTGCTCAGTGCACCTTGGATCCCATTGTCGGCTGTGGGCGTTGAAGTCTCCAGCTAGGACGGTACTGCCTTGCCGAATGACCCTCTGCCAATTCAGTTTCCGCGCTGGTCTCTCTCCCGACTGTGTGTCTATTTGATCGTAGACATTGACGATCCTTGTGACCTTCTCTCCTCTTCTTCGAACATCAGTGACAATGACATGGTCATTAGCACCCCTGCTGAGGTCCATTCGCTCATCCACTGTATGGCCGCTCCCCTTGCGCACCGCCGTCCATAATCTTTTTCTTTTTCTTATTTCATATGCTGTGTGGTTAATTTCAAATCCTCTTCTTTCTCTTGGTGGCTCTTGCAAGCACACCACGTCCGCCCTTCGCTCTACCCCCGTCTCCAGTGCCGCTATTGTCCACTCGTACGACCTGGCGCAATTGTGTTGCACTGCTCTGATCATTGGTAACGGAGCTCCCGTTTCATTTTCCGTGCCGGTCGCTATGGCAGTCTCGGCCATCGTGACGTCTCTTGGTTCCCCTGCTGCCTCTCCTTCCTGCCCATCCACCATCTCTTCGCTCCCCCCGTCTTCTGCCCCTGCCCTGACCCTAATTCCAAGCGCCACTCTGTTCGTCCCCGTTGCCGCCTCCGTCGCTCCGCTCGCCGTGGTTCGTCTAGTTGGCCCCATCCTCCTGCTCTCACGTGCTGCTTTGGCGGCCTCGGTCTTTCTTGCACACCTGCTGCTGAATGCAATGTGGTTTCCTTTGCAATTAGGGCACTTCTCTTGTGTGTGCCCACAGAGTGAGCCCTGCTTTGCATTGCACCCCACGACATTGCACATGTGGTCGCTGGTACGGTGTGGGCCTGAGCAGTAGCCACACGTGGGCTGGCTACTGCACCTGCTCTCAATGTGGCCCCATCCACAGCACAGCTCGCACCTACTATCAGTGCCAGCGTTGGTGAATGGCTCGATGCGGTACCATATCCCCGCTGCCTTGATGCCTTCCTTCGTTAATTTCCGTGCCACTTTGCTCCCTTTCACAACAAACACCACCGACGATGCGGAGATCTCTCCGTTCTGTCTTCTCTGCCTGATAGTGCGGGGGTTCCCAAGCCACCGTACTTGGGTGGGGATAGCTACTCCTTCGTTTTCGGCCTGGAATTCCTCGCGCATTTTTTGTAAGCCTTCTGTACCCTTGCCCATGTACCTTACGAGCGGTACTGCGTGAATCTTTAGTCTCTCCCAGGATTCGTTCTCCTCAATGTCGATGATTCCTTTGTCGACTTTCTGTGCCGCAGTGATGATGACATCGCGGTACAAGAGGGCCATCGCAGCCATTGCATTATGGTGGGTGATTGCTGTGATGGCCCCTTTGGCATTTCTTTTCGCGTTCATAATCCGGATGTGAGCCGGTGCCTTCTGCTGGACAAGCGCTCTATTGATTGCCGACGCGATTTCCTGGTCCATCTTATTGGGGACCGGTACGCTCTCGTCTCTCCTTAGAATGAGGCGTCTCTCTGCCATGCTCGAGCCAGTCATCGGGGCTGGGGCTGGGGCTGGGCCGGCGGTTTCACCAGCGGCCACCATCTTTTGACTCTGGTTTCGCGGTGGAACTGTCTCCCACCGCCTAGCCGGTGTAGGAGTTGGTGCCGGCTTTGGCTTAAGTTTGGGCTGTGGTCTGGGCTTGGGTTGCTGCTGCTGCTGTCGGCGCACCTCCAGCCCTGCCTGCATTATGTCTGCGTGTTGCGAGGCCTCTAGCCCACCGCTGCCGGTTTCCGTCCTGTCTGTCTCTTTCCCACTCGCCTTCTGGTCTGGAGCTGTTCCCACTAGGACCTTCGATACCATCTCTGTGATGCCCGCCTCCCACAACACGTTGTCCTGATGCCGTGCATCCCACTTTTCCTCCCACTCCTGCATCCATGTTCTCACCCCTAGCCACTGTGCTTCTTCGCTCGTTGCATGAGCTTCCAACATATTCGCCAAGTGTCTGGCTAAGCTTTCAACAGTTCGGTGCAGTTGCGTCAGCTCGTGAGCCTGCTGTCGGATCGTTCTCTCCATGCGACTCCTCCAGTCTCCGGGGATCTTCGAAGCCTCTGGGTCCTCAATCCTCGGTCTCTTTCTGTTCTCGTTCTGCCCCGATGGCTCAATTGCGGTCGCGCTCGTATGGCCGACATGCATCGTGTCGCTGGCCATGCCATTCACCACTTCTCTTCCTCCTGCTCCCTCCATATTCATGTCCTCTCTCTCAATTGGGGTACCAATTGTCGCTCCGGTAGGGTTCTCTCCTCCCTGGGTCGCCATCATTGTCGTTGCTAGTTCGGTGGTCGCGTCGCGAACTCGTGTGCGCTTTGCAGCTGAGGTGCCCAACCTCCTCCGGCTGTCCAAAGGTGCTGGGAGTGTCGTCCCGGGGTCAATTCGATGCTAGAAATTGATTGCCGGTATCCGCTTGTCGATTATTGCCGTGGTTATTGACTTAATTCGCTGTTTCTGTTTTGCCAAGACTTTTTCCAAGAGCATTTCGCTGACCGAAGCACCCGTTTGTATTGCGTTACATGAGAGGCTTGTTGTACCGAACTCTCTCTCTCGACTGTCTTAATCTAAACTAGCTACGGAGGCGGCTTCGCCGCCTCTGCGGCCAATCATTTGGGATACTTCCATGTCTTAGCTGAACACAAGCAACCTAATTGGTCGAACCGATAACCGGATAAGTTTTGCAAAGGACTTAGACATAGACTTAGATTTCTCTCGCGAAAGCCATCGCTCTCCAATTGTGACTCGTCGTACCCTGGCACTACAGATACAGCATTGGCTTACAGACACAGTATGTGCATCCAGACGTGGCACTGTACAAAGCATTTGCATCCAAACACAGTACATTGTACAGTCGCAGTCTTGACTCACGGCCACAGCCTTGGTGCAGTCACAGCTTTGATTTACCAGCGCAGTCAATTGATTATTATATTTGATTCACGAATTTATTGGTAACTATATACAAAAATACACGGTGGATCTTGGATTAGATGCAGGTGTACTTGCACACTGGGAGCCATGGAACGGAAGGAGAAGATCGATACATGCTGCGTGGAAACGGTTGGACTGGCGTGCTTCTCATCTGGCAGTTGAAGATTGAACTTTGCTGGCTCACGGTTGGCTGCAAACGATCGAGCCAGGCTGGCTCTCGGCTGGCTGAAGATGATCAAGCTGATTTGGATCTCAATCAGGTGTGCTCGGAGATTCACTTGGCTGCGCACTTGGAACTGCACTTGGAGCTGGGGAGGGTGCGTTGGATACAGGCAGACTGGAGACGTTCGAGCTGGGCAGGCTCTTGACTGACTGGACGCGACCAAGCCGGGCTGGCTCTGTGTAGGTTGGAGATGATGGTTCTCGGCTGGCTGGATGTGATCGAGCCATGTTGGCATTGGGCTGGCTGTAGATGATCGAGCTGGTCTGGCTCTCAGCTGCCCGGACACGATCACGCTGGTCCAGCTCTCGGCTGACTGGACGCAATCGAGCCAGGTTGGCTCTCGACTGGCTATAGACGGTCGAGCTGGGCTATTAGCATTGCAAATAAAGAGCGAGACCGGGACAAAGAGAGAGAAGTATCGTACATTTGAACTTAGAGTGCAAATACAGTTGAAAATAAGAGGGTGGAAAAGGGGGTCAGCCAAAAAAAGCAGGCAGTTGGGATTAACTGTGCTGCGAACTCTATATCCCACCTCGCACAACCATGCGCAGTCATTGACATGGCAGAGATAATCGAGCTAGACTGCATCTCTGCTGGCTGGACGTGATCGAGCTAGACTAGCTCCCGGCTGGCTGGATGTGATCAAGCTGAGATGGCTCTCGGCTGGCTGGAGATGATCAAACTGGGCAGGCTCTCGGCTGGCTGGACATGATCAGGTCGGTCTGGCTCTCGGCTGGCTGGACGGTCGAGCTGGGCTGGCTCTGGACTGGCTGGACGTGATCGAGACGGGCTGGCTCTCGGCTGGCTGGACGTGATCGAGTCGGGCTGGCTCTCGGCTGGCTGGTGGTGATTTAGCGAAGCTGAGTAGGTGTTGGCGGCTGTTGATCAAGCAAGGCGGGCTGGTGGTGATCGAGCAAAGGTAGGTAGGAGCTGGCGAGTGAAGATGGTGGTGATTGAGCGAAGCTTGGTAGGAGATGACGGCTTTTGATCAAGCGACGCTTGCTGGTGGTGAGCGAGTGAAGCTGGGTAGAAGCTGGTGATTGTTGATCGAGAGAAGATGGCGGTGATTGAGAGAAGATGGCAGTTGTTGACCGAATGATCGAGCGAAGCTGGGCAGGAGGTGGTGGTTTATGATCGAGCGAAGCTGGCTAGTGGTGAGCGAGAGAAGGTATATAAAATGGAAGAGGCGCAGAGCACACCCAACAAAAAAAGCGGTGTAGCTGGATAAGCACATGGCATGCTGAAGTTCGAATGCCCCAAAATACCACGAACAAAGCACGAACGACATTAGTTCAGCCACCGACGACATTACAAAACTCGACATCGTCGATTCAGTGACAAATACGATTCACAGTTCGAAAGCCATCAGGAATACCTAATTGTGATCAGCAAATACAGATATTGTCATTACGTCAATCGTTTCAATGTGGGCCGGAATAGGGATCAAACGAACGATAGGCAGGCGACGATTTTGCTCCGCTACTGCATGTTGACAAATTTAGGCTGAAGCTAAATCAACCAAGAACGACAATCTGGCGACAAACACAATGTACTGTTCGAAAGTCTCCGCTACTGCATGTTGACAAATTTAGGCTGAAGATAAATCAACCAAGAACGTCGATCCAGCGACAAACACGGTGTATGGTTTGCAAGCCATCAAGAATACCTAACAGCGATAAGCAAGTACAGATATTTTCATAATGTCAAATCGTTTCCAAGGGGACCGGAAATAGAGATTAAACGAATGATTGCATGAATATGGTCGCAGCGATCATAATTGACACCTCAGAGTGTACCATAGTGAGGATAGAGTTGCAGCTCTTGCTAGCTAGATGTGTGACGCCAAACAGATAGGGGCTTAACATTGCGAAGAACAATCAGAGGCGATGTATGGTCGCAGCCATCGTATTTGACACCACAGAGTATACGATAGTGACGGTAAAGTTGCCGCTTTAGCTAGCTAGCTAGATGTGTGACGTCGAGCAGATAGCGTCTGTACGACACAATGACCAATCAGAGGCGAAGTTCTCGTGAGCCTCAAATAGCCTAAACAGAAACGTGTTTCCCCGCCAATCAGAATGCTTCATGATGACCTTGCATGAAGAGAACGGTGTGTATAACTCATTAACTAGCAACGCAGGCGGCTTCGCCGCCTCAATTTATCGACCATTGTCGTCGAAGCACAAATAAATGTCCATAGAAGCACTATCTTGCGTTGAAGGAAAGGTAGTTTGACGTCACTGCGCCAACAGGGCAAGATGCCCACTCTCGTATATAGAGTTTTCTCTTTCTCTCGCTTTGTACTTTAGACAATTCAGTATATTTGTTCTTCGTTTCTGATTTACTCTCAACAGCTGGCTGGTTGATTATCAAAAGAAGGTAGCTAGGGATAATCAAACGAAAAGCTATGTAGAAGCTGGAGGTTGTTGATGGCTGGTTGTGACCAAGCGAAGCTGGGTAGGAACTGGCGGTTATGATGGAGCAAAGTTGAGTAGGAGGAGTCAACTGTTGATTGAATGAAGCTGGCTGGTGGTGATTGAGCGCAGCTGGGCAGAGAATTGCAGCTGTTGATCGACCAATAATGGATAGCAGTGATCATGCAAAGCTGGGTAGGAGCTTGTGGCTGTTGAATGAGCAAAGCTAGTGGGTGGTGATTGAGCGAAGCTGCGTAGGAGAGGGCGGCTGTTGATTGAGCAAAGCTAGCTGGCGGTGATTGAGCAAAGATAGGTAGGAGCTGGCGGCTGTTGATTGAACAAAGAAAGCCAGAGGTGATCGAGTGAAGCTGGATAGGAGCTGGCGGCTGCTTATTGTGCGAAGCTGGCTGGCGGTGATTGAACGAAGCTGGCTGGTGGTAGTTGAGCGAAGCTGGGTAGGAGATGGTGGCTGTTGATTGAGCGAAGCTGACTGGTGGTGATTGAGCAAAGATAGGTAGGAAGTGGAGGCTGTTGATTGAACAAAGATAGCAAGAGGTGACCGAGTGAAGCTGGGCAGGAGCTGGCGGTTGTTGATTGAGCGAAGCTGGCTGGTGGTGATTGAACGAAGCTGGCTGGTGGTGATTGAGCGATGTTGGGTAGGAGATGGCGGTTGTTGATTGAGCAAAGATTGTTAGTGGTGATCGAGTGAAGCTCATTGGGAAAAAAACTAAGTAGCGCTTACGACTTACACAAGCTTGGGGCCCATCGGACGCTTCAAACAAAACCTCTTGAGCCTTGTCATACCTTGGCACTACAGACCCAGCATTTGCTTACAGATGCCGCATTTACATCTAGACGCAGCACTGTACGCCGCATATGCATCCAGTGGCAGCCAGTGTTCTCAACCGTCCCATCCGACGGCCGTCCCCGGCCATCCGTCCGAGATTTCTCCAGGACGGATGGGACGGCGCCAAGGCCGTCCGTCTCCGTCCTTACTCAAGACAGACGGATGTCGGCCGTCATCCACCGTCATTGGGCGGTTACTGTATATCTTTAGACTAAATCCAATCAAGCCCAATAATGTTCTACAGGCATCGGAATGAATGAAATCCTGGGTGCCAAGGGTGTAATCTTTGGAGAAACAGAGTCAGAAATGATATGGATGGAGCAGATGCTCACAGATCTTGCATCACGGTTAGAATAGTAATTGCAATTATTTTCGTATAATTTTTGTTATGTGCGCTAATACTTCTCCGTCGACGGCCGTCCTTTCCATCCGTCTCCGTCCAGCCTCAAACAGACCGTGCCGTCACCGTCCTGCTCTCGGACGGACGGATTCTTGCCGTCCATCCCCGTCCTAACCAATCCCGGACGGACGGGACGGTTGCGAATACTGGACGCGGCACTGTACGCACACTCAGTGTTCACAGGCGGCCCGGTCATGCTAGTTTTGGTATTTCGCAGTTTTCTATATCAAGCGCAGAAATCAAAGAGTCTTCTATGGAAAGCAAACATCTCGTTGTGAAATGCTCGCTGAAAACAGAAGACAAGATCATTGATACCCACGCTTTGATAGACTGCGGAGCTACTGGAATAGCATTTATTGACAAAAATTTCGTCAGCCATCATCAATTACAAGAAAAATAATTAAAAGAATCAAGAGAGTTAGAAGTTATAGATGGAAGGCCCATCGAATCAGGATCCATTACCACTATGGCCAAACTGGACCTAGGCCTCTGCGGACATCAAGAGCAACTACCAGCATTTGTTACAAGACTTGGACACTATCCAATAGTACTTGGATTACCATGGCTACAACTTCACGATGTTACAGTCAAGTTCCAAAAGAAAAGAATAGGATTCGATAGCGATTACTGCCAGCAGCAATGTGAACATCATTCCAGTGTATGGGTATCGGGAAATCATATGGAAACAGCGGAATCCGAAGAGCCAAAACTGGACATATGTGCCATAGCAGCAGCTCCATTGATGAGACGGAATAAAAAGGAGAAACTCATGGTGTACGCGGTAACCTTATATGAAATCAACAAGGTCCTAAAAGTGAAGAACCTTCAAGAAAAACCGCTGGAACGATTAGTTCCTAGGGAATATCATGAGTTTCTTCCCCTCTTTGATAAAGTAATCGCTGAAAGACTACCACCACACAGACCATACGATCATATGATTACACTCCAAGATGGATTCACCCAACCTTTCGGACCAATATAGAGCCTGTCAAGAGAAGAACTTCAGGTCCTGAAAGAGTGGATTGCAATGAACTTATTGAAGGGGTTTATCAGATCGTCATCGTCACCATGCGGAGCACCGGTGTTATTTGTGCCTAAACGGAATGGAGTCTTATAATTATGCGTGGACTACTGAGGACTCAACGAAGGAACGATAAAAAATTGATATCCGTTACCATTAATCCAGGAGACCCTGCTAAGATTATCAAAAGCCAAATGGTATACCAAACTGGATGTCCGAGATGCTTATAACATGATTCGAATAGCAGAAACAGACGAACGGAAAACAGCGTTTAGCACTCGTTATGGCCTGTTCGAATCCTTCGTTATGCCCTTCGGACTCACAAATATACCAGCTGGCTTTCAGGAATTCATCAACGATATTCTTCGCCTGTTTCTGGATATCTTCTGTACGGCATTCCTGGACGACATCCTTATCTACAGTGACTATTTAAAGGAACATAAGGAACATGTCAAAGCAATAATAACGACGCTTAAGGAGGCCGGTCTCTACCTGAAGGCGGAAAAATGCGAATTCCATCAACAGGAAGTGAAGTATCTGGGGTTGATGGTTGGAGTGAACGGGATTAGAATGGATCCGGAAAAGGTAACAGCAGTCAAGGAGTGGGAAGCACCTGGCAAGCTCATAGAAGTTCAAGGGTTTTTAGGATTCGCAAACTTTTACCAAAGGTTTATAATGAATTATAGCAGGGTGGTCCAACCATTAACCAAACTCACAAAAAAACTGGTACCGTTCCACTGGGGTCGCGATCAAAAGAGAGCATTTGCCGAATTGAAGGATGCATTTACAACAGCACCAGTCCTAGCACATTTCGATTACGAAAAGGAAATCGTCCTGGAAACTGATGCATCAAGTTCCGTATCCGCAGGAGTATTATCCCAGTACGATGATCAAGGAATCCTCCATCCAGTGGCATTCTTTTCAAAGAAACATACACCAGTGGAAAAAATTACGAAATCTATGATCAAGAGCTGGGAGCCATCGTTAAAAGTCTGGAACAATGGAGACCGGAATGCGAAGGGTCAGTACATCCTATTAAAATACTGACAGATCACAAGAATCTCGAATACTTCATGACATCAAAGCTACTCAATAGAAGGCAAACAAGATGGTCCGAATTCCTATCAAGATTTAAGTTCAAGATTATATATCGTCCAGGAAAACAGGGTCAGAAGCCCGATGCACTCACCAGAATGCCAGGAGACATTCCTCCGGAGGGGGGGGCAGAAAAAACCCAACAAATCTTGCTGAAGACGGAAAATCTTGATCAAAGAATACAGAAGGGATTGGTGGTAGCGTTTGCGGAAGTAGTCAGTCGAGAAGCAGACGAAATGAGTTCAGAGGAGTTATGGAACTGGATTCAAAGAGTGTGGAAGGACTGCCTGTATGAGAGCAGCGAGGGACTGTGTGCCAATGCCACGGAAATCGTCAGCCAAGAAACTTTGAAGGATCTTCAACTGATCAAAGATCATCATGATACACCGGCAGCAGGATACCCAGGACGAGCAAAAACCCTCGAACTCCTCACAAGAAATCGTCAATGGCCAGGTATGAGGAAGGCGGTGGACAGGTATGTACGAAACTGCCACATATGTCAACGCAGCAAAGCAACTCACCAGAAAATTCACGGATGGCCCAAACCACTGGAAGTACCACAACAACCATGGAAGGACCTAAGTATGGATTTTGTGGTAGGACTACCGGAAAGCGAGGGGTACAACTCCATATGGGTAGTGGTTGACAGATTGTCAAAGATGAAACATTTAGTGCCATGTCGGGACGATACAGACAGCAAGAAGCTGGGCGTGATGTTTATACGAGAGGTTTTCAAGTTATATGATTTACCGGACACCATAGTATTGGTCAGAGGACCTCAATTCGTGTGGGAATTCTGGAGACACGTTTGTGAAAGACTCGGAATCGAACGAAGGCTGTCAACCATGTTTCACCCACAGACGGACGGACACACAGAACGAATGAATGCCATTATGGAACAATACCTCAGGGCGTTCGTCAATTATCAACAGAACGACCGGACACAGTGGCTACCAATGGCACAATTCGCATCAAACAATCACGCAACGGAAACAACAGGATGCTCACCATTCTTTGGCAATTACAGATTTCATCCAGGAATGACCTTCAGTCAACATCCGATTCAGAATGGAAACGATATCAGGGAAGTAAACGCAAATATCCTCTCCCAGAAAATGAACGATATCTTCCAACAGATGAAGACTGAAATGACTCGAGCCCAAGATATTCAAGTGGAACAAGCGGACAAGCATCAACGAGAGGGAGTGCAGATGAAGGTTGGGGATCGAATCTGGATGGACGCCAGGAACATTACAACACAACGACCCAACAAGCAGCTTGACTGGAAACGCCTGGGACCATACGACATTACGGAGATTATTAGTCCGTGGGCTTATCGATTACAATTTTCCAAGGACCTTCACATTCATCCGGTACAACAAATCTCCCGCTTGACCAAAGTGTCAGAAGATCCTTTGCCAAGGTAAATGGAATCTGCACCACCTGCAGTTATCGTGGACGGAAAAGAAGAATACGAAGTGGAACGCATCGACGACTCGAGGATGTATCGACGACAGCTGTAGTACCTGGTCAAGTGGAATGGCTACGATTAACAAAGCTGTGAACCGGCGGTTAACGTGGACGGGCTCCAAGCCATCGACGTTTTCCATGCAGAACAACCTGGCAAGCCCGGATCAACAGCTTCGTAGGAACTTAGCATGTGGGAGGGGGAGCTACTGTCACGGTTGTGTCGAGTGAGGATCGAAGAAGGAGTAAGGGTCGATGAAGGGAAAAGCGGATACAAAGGAAAACAGGTTTCAATGGAAGGAATCAGGTTTCGTTGGAAGGAATCAGGTTTCGTTGGAAGGAATCAGGTTTCGTTGTAAAGAATCAGGTTTCGTTTGTTGCATTGTAAATATGGCGTGATGGTTATGGCGTAGGCCGCGGACTGAAAGGGTTGCGTACATAGTTGGGTGGAGTTAGAATGTATTTGGGAACGGGTGAGCAAAGGTGATGACGGTCGCGTTAACTGTATATAAGGATGCTGGATTTGCGGAGGATAGGTTTGTTCTTCATTCGTTCTCTAGTCTATAAAACAATCACTAGCTTTGGCACCAACCTTTGTTCACTCCTGTGATTCCGGATTTCGAGTCTCTTGCTTGTTACGCAGTACCCGCAATCACTGCACCACCGTACAACACCTACGTCTCAGTTTGGTTTTGTTATAACCCCTTGAACCCCGAGCCTTGAACTATTGACAGTCACACAACGGATAGTTATACAATATGTTAATATGACAAATATAGCAAATCACATCATCGAACCATCGCATAACAATTACGAACTTGAAAGCTTCCCACGGGTTGATTTTCTAAGATTTTTGGCCACTGGAATGTCATCTATGCCAGGAGCAGGCTCTTCTTGCAGCACGTCGGTATCGCCAGAATCATCAGGAGAGGCGGCAGGAATAGTTAACGAAGAAACTACACGATAAATTCATGACATACGCAAATTGTACGACTGGTAACTTACTGGAAGATGCATTGCCATCTGAAATCGTTACAGTACGTACTGGGGTTGGAGACGAAGGCGTACATTTACGTTTCCCGGTGGCGTGCGGAGGAGGAGTAGAGCACGGCAAATCCGCCGAAGGGTTTGCTGCTGTTGACTTTGGAGTTGCAGGAGGAGCTCGACTCCAACCTTTCTCGCGAGGTGTGCTGGCTGCAGTGCTATCACCAATAGAATTCTCCTTGGACGTGGAACAATATTTACGCAAAAATGAAAATTCCTTAAGCATAATAATCAGCATACCCAACACCTTATCACGACCAAACAAATAACCATAAAGGTTAACCAGAGAGTTGAGGTGCGGAAGTGGAGTTTTATCGAATGGTTTGTTGGGAGGCACAACAACGCGTACGATGAAATCAACCGAATGATTGAATTCTTTCATCCAACAGGCAGTCTGCACATTGTAGCCACGATACGGACCATATTCCGGCAGATCTCAGTAAACAGATTCGACACTGCCGCAAATGTTAATAGAGCGCGGCATGACATCAAGAGGATTATCGACGTCATTGTTTAAACTTTGAAGAAACATTAGGAAAAACTACAAAAGGGACACTGAGAATGTGAGAAATGCACGATTGATGCATACTAACGTCCAACACCAAAGGTCTTGTCGTTAAGGCGACATATTTTGCGCACACGTAGACAATATGACCAGCAGAGTAGAATTCCATACCGCTGGGGAAGAATGCAGTAACTGAAGCTTCGAGGTTATCGATAGAGACCGTCGACTCCAACTTATTGTATTCGGGTTTTCCTGGGAGGGGAACAAAATCGGGCATGGGTATGGTAGCCATATAACGTTTAGATCTTGGTTGTGAGGTGTCCATCATGACTTCGGATTCCAAACAAATATAACCATGAATATAGGCTGAGGCGAATTGCAAGGAGGAGGTCGTTTTCCATATAGGATTCCACGAGATTGAACGAATTGCGTTACATGAAAGTAGATGCTGAATATAACAGGAAAAAGCTGTTACACATCTGTTTCGCGCAGGAGAGATAATTCGCAGGTAAAGAGGGTATAGACAACAGAGGAGGTGGTGGTGGAGAGCAAACACATGGAAAAAAAGGGGTGAAGTAGATAGGATCGGCCCATGCTATGATGGAGTTCGAATGCCCCCAAAACGCCACCAACTGAGCACTAGACGAATGGTGTCAAGCCACCGACGACATTACGAAACTCGATGTCTTGGATCCGGCGACAAACACGGCGATCGTAATTGACACCTCAGAGTATATGATAGTGACGATAGAGTAGTGGCTCAAGCTAGCTATATGAGTGATGTCAACATCGTCGATCCGGCGATAAATATGAGGCATGGTTTGAAAGCCATCAGGAATACCTAACCGGGATGATCGAGTGCAGATATTTTCATTACGTCAGACATTCTAATGTGGGCCGGAATATGGATTAAATGAATGATACGCAAGTGACGATTATGATCAACCAAAAACATGATCTTGAAGAAGTTAGTTATCGATATACAATATTCAGTGTTAACTACATAATAAAGGGTAGCAGACAAAATAGCTAGGGAGGCAACATCGCCGCCCTTAGTGTAACTGCGGCCAATAAATTTTCTTATATACATGTCTTGGCGGGACGCAAACAAACTAAATGGACCCGCACTCGGCAGGTTGGACACGATCTCGATCGACTGGCATTCGGCTGGTTGGGGATGATCTGGACGGGCTGGCTCTCGTGTTGCTGCACACCATCTTGATGGGCTGGCTGGACATGCTCTGGACGGAAGGGCTGGAGGCTAGCTGGACACGATTGAGGCGGGTTAGTTTTCAGCTGGCTGGATATAATTCAGATGGATTAGCTCTCAGCTGGCTGGTGACGATCAAGATGGTTTGACTGGGGGTTGGACGGGCACACTGCAGATTGGTTGGCTGGATGCGATCTGGATGGGCTGGCTGGCTGCAGGCTGCAGACGATCTCAAACCGATGGTTCGCTGAGAATGGAACTCGACGGACGATGGGCATGATGCGAGAAATTTAGTCAAACAGGAATTATATTAATGAAATGAAGATGTTGGATACGGAATTCGAAAACGTCAAAACCGTGGATAAAAGCTGAAGCGTATTACATAGAATAGGCCATATTATAAAATAAATGCGGAAGCTAAAACAACATGTAGTAAAGAAGAGTCGATGTAGTAAGGTAGAGAAGATGTGCGAACTGGCAACGTACAGGAGAGCAACGCCATAGATTATAGCACAAAAATCGTGAGCAAACAGCCAGATGACAGAGAGACTATGCAATGCAGAAGCAAGATTGGAAACGTCACGAAGCATTTTAAGAAAAATGAAAGGGTTGGAAGCGCGATGTGAGAAAAAATAACTCGGACAATAGAACACGACCTGACGAAATACATGATTATTATACAAAGCTGCAAACACAACCGTCGTCACAGTGTCGCTGAAAAGCATTCGGACGTATGACTACAGTCCTAAGACGATACAGATTGAATGCATGCTGACAGTTTGAAATTAAGTAGTATTTGAAAATGACAACCGCAAGATAACAAAAGTGCTCTGGAACGTGGTCGGGTAGGTCACGGGCTGGAAAAGGGGTAAATACCGATACGTGCAGGTTTCTGAGCTGTTTTCCAAGTGAATACAGTACGAATAAACAACAGCAAGATAACAGTCGCAATGGAAGGGTTTCAATCAGATATGACGATCGTACCAACGAAATGAAGGCGATGACAGAGGTGGTTACAGCGGTGGCTGAGGTGCCGGTGGGAGTGAGCCGGGGCCCAGAGGTTGTGAGATGGTGGTAGTGGCCCAAGAAATTATAGCATCGATAGTGGCAGTGTTGAGCTCCTGGCAGTCGCTAAAGGTGTGATAGCAGCAGTGGAGGAGGAAGTAGCAGCGGTAGAAGAGGTAGCAGTAGTGGAGGTGGTAGCAATGGTGGCTGTAGCAGCGGAGGTAGCGGCGGTGGGCCGGTGGCAGTCGATACTGGACAGGAACGGACGGGATCTGCACTGGTCCATTGCCGGACCGCTGGAGTCATTGATTAGCTATGGACCCGATCATGACAGACTGGCTCACGGCTGGCAGGAGAGAATTTGGACGGGTAGACATCCTGCGCGCTGGACACAAGCTTGAACGGTAGGCATTCGGCTCGCTGGACACGATCTGGACCAATTATCTCATGGCTGGCATGACACGATCAGGGCAGACAGGCTTTCGGCCGATTGGAGTAAATCTGGACCGGTGGATTCGGGTTGGCTTTCGGTAGGCTGGACACGATCTGGACGGGCTGGCTTGATACGATCTAGACGGATTAGCTCTCGGCAGGCTGCATACGATCGGGATGTGTAAGCGAAAACGAAATATAGCAAAGCAGAGCAAATGTCATTGGAAAAGGACACATACTGGAGAGCAACGCCATCCTTTATAACTCAACAATCGTCAGGAAACAGCCAGATGACAGAGGTGACCATCAACTTCGACATAACGGTTAAGCAGCCCAGAAGCAGGTATATACAATGGCAGAGGAGGCGCAGGGCACACACAAAGAAAAAAGCGGTGAAGCAGGATGAGCACATGGCATGAAAATGCCACGAACGAAGCAGCAGATGAACGATGTTGAGCCACCAACGACATTACGAAACTCAATATCGTCAATTTGGAGACAAACACGATGCACCATTTGCAAGCCATATGGAATACCTAACCGCGATAAGCAAGTGCAGATATTCTTATTACGTCAATCGTTTAAATGTGGGCCAGAAATGGTATTAAACAAATGATACGCGAGCGACCATTATGCTCCGCCACTGAATGTTGACAAATGAAGCTAAACCAACCAAGAAGGTTGATCCGGCGACACACTTCAAAAGTCATCAGGAATAACTAACCGCGATAAGCAAGTGCAGATATTCTCATTAGGTCAATCATTTCAATATGGACTGGAATAGGGATTAGAACGATACGCGAGCCACAATTATTGTATGTTAACAAACTTGGGCTGAAGCTCAATCAATTAAGGACGCCATCAAGAAGAAGTTAGTTATCGATATACAACATTGAGTGTTAACTACGAAATGAAGGGTATCAAACAAAATACAGGGTAGCAAACAAATGAAACAAAAGATGTCACAAATACGGTCGCAGCGATCGTAATGGACACCTCAGAGAATACGAAACTGACAATGGAGTTGCGGCTCTTGCTAGTTAGATGTTGACGTCGAGTGTGAGACGTCGAGCAGATTCTGTACGACATTAAGACCAATCGGAGGCCAAGAATGTGAGAGCCTCAAATAGCCTGAACAGAAACATGTTTCTGCACCAATCAGAATGATTTGTGATGACCTTGCATGAAGTCATCTGGGTCTATGTACATTAGAATTAGCAATGGAGGAGGCTTTGCCGCCCATATTTTAACTGCGGCCAATAAATTTGCTAATATCCATGTCTTGGCTGGACGTAAGCAACCTAATTGGTCCAACCGATAGCCGGGTAAACTTTGCCAAGGACTTAGACTTATACTTAGATTTCCCTTGCGCAAGCAATGGTACTCCAATGGAGGTGCCTTAAATCGGATTTGGTTTCGAATTGGTGTGTAAAGGCAGCCAATGTGCATTGAATATTTGCAAGAAAGTTAATTGGTCAGTGTGGATGCTAGTATGGCAATGAAGTGGGTGAGAGAGGAATAAAGATACCCAATGAATGAAGGCATCATGAATCCACTGACTTAGTCTTTGCGAATGTGCTGTTTTGGAGAAAGAAAGAGACAGAAACAGAAAGAGGATGATTCTAATTTCTTCATACCAAAAGGGCTTATTTGTCTATCTATCAGTGCAGCCCTGTATATATTGTCCTGATTCTACTATTTCCACATTTCTACTTTCTCAACATACCTGCAGTGGAGTGGTGGTATATCGAGTGACATGGAGTTGGTGAGGGCAGGTGTTGAGCAAACAATGCTGGCATGTCATTGTTGAAAGCAAATCATAGAGGAAGAACGAATGTACTGAATTGTCTAATGTACAATGAGAGAGAAAGAGAAAGCTCTATATCGGAGAATGGACATCATGCCCAGAACGTGCCAAATCAGGAGTCGCATGTCATGCTCAAGTCCGGGTGGGTGGCTGGTACTCTTGGCTCAATGCCCAAGAAGGCTCCGGCCACACCTCCAAAAAGTGTCAAGATGCACCAAGTTAAACTCCGAGCAGTGACGTCAGTCAACTTGCGCCAACAGTCACAATCATGCATGTGTAATGGCGGCCGGCCAGCGACGGGTAACTGCCCGGGATATAGTCACTTCGCGGGAGTGCAATTGCACTCCAGCGATCATCTTACCTTACAATGACATGACTTCATCACTTATTCAAATGTGCAACCGTATCTACCCTTACTCTGGAGTACGGAGCCGTACCGGCGCGTACCCGTCCTTACAGCAAGACAGGTTGGGAGCGGACTGGAGTTAATCAAGCGAAGTGGATTTGGAATGTGATGATGGTCAAATGAAGTTGTCTGGGAGCTGACTGTGAGCTGGTTGTAGGGTTGATAAACCAAAGCAGACTGAGAGTGGGAGGGGGATGATTGAATGAAGTGGGCGGTTGATGATCATGTGAAGCTGGATGGGTGACGATTGAAAGATGGTAGCGGGTGATAATCAGACGAAGCTATATAGAAGCTGCGGGTCATTGATCACAGGAAGATGGATAGTCGTGACAGAGCAAAGTTGGATATGAACTGGCAGTTATGATTGAGCAAACCTCTGTAAGAGCTGTCAGCTGTTGTTTGAATGAAATTGGCTAGTGGTGATTGAGTGCAACAGGGTAGAAACTGGCAGCTGTTGATCAAACAATAATGGATGGTGGTAATTATGCAAAGCTGGGTAGGAGCTGGCGGCTGTTGTTTGAACACAGCTGGCCGGTGGTGATTGAGTGAAGTTGGGTAGGAGCCGGTAGCTGTTGATTGAAAAAAAAATTGCTAGTGGTAATCGAAAGAAGCTGTATAGGAGCTGGCGGCTGTTGATTCAGCACAGATGGCAAGTAGTGATCAAATCACTGAGCGAGGCTGGGTAGGTGCTGGTGAAGCTGGGTGGTAGTAATTGAGCAAAGCTGGGTAGTGGCTGGTGGCCAAATAATTTGCTTATATTTATGTCTTGCCTGGGTGTATGCAACCAAATTGGTCAAACTGATAGCCGGGTAAGCTTTGGTGAGGATAGAGACTTTGACTTGGACTGCTCTCGCAAGAGCCATAACTCTCTAATGGAGGCAGCTTCGACATCTTAAGTTTGATTTGAACAGGTATGTAAAGGTTGCCAACTTGTATCAAGTATTTCCTTGCTGGGGGGAGGTAAACAAGTTGATTGATCAGAGGTCAAACAGCGATGGAAGAGGGTGATACAGGAATAAAGATACCTAACGAACAAAGGCATCATGAATTCACAAAACTTAGTTTTGCGAAAGTGCTGTTTTAGAGAAAGAGAGAGACAGAAAGAAAGAGGATGATTCTAATTTCTTCGTGCCAAATGGGCTAATCTGTCTATCCACTTGTGCAGCCTAGTAGAGGTAGTTCTGACTCGACCACCCCCGCATAGTATTAGCAACGGTTCCAACCTGGAGGCTCCGGTCCAGGTCCGGGTCGGAACTGAACCATTTCCATTTGGCAGTCTGGGTTGCCAATAGAACCGAACAAGAATGAATGGTCTGGGTCCATGCTTCAATTTGGAACCGCTCAAATTTTAGGGTTATTTTATGGGTCATAAAACGGGTTCATAATATACTGCATGCGACTTTTGCAGTTTGGTAGTATATAACATTATGAATCCATAATGACTATATAGTCTGTCAGAGATTTCATTTTAATAAAACTAGGTATTTTAAAAATATTATATTGAATTGATCCATAATTTTGTAGATTCGACTGGATTCTGCAAGAAAGGAAACCTATAGACAATATGAACTAATACTAGTTTTCAATCCTATAGTATATGATGAGTATCAATCACCATAGATATTGGAGTTTCAACCATGGTCATTATAAGGGTATTGCCTACAAGTTTCTCCATTTTGTCACAACAAACAGACACTTGATTTGGCACTGGACCAGGCTGGGAGATATACCATATCTCAATGCATCCAGTATTTATAAACCAATATATGGAATTTCAGAAAATATTGAAGAAGAAACAAATAATTACCATTTACCCCCAAAGTGCCAGTGGATTTCGTATTGAATATATAGACAGACATGTGATTGATTGTAAATAGAAGTATGACTAGCTATCCCATATCAGATGAAATACAACTAATATAAATATGTTATAGTAATTATTGTTCATGTTAGCAATAGTTTCTGGTGACCTGGTTAGGTCCGGGTCTGGAACCGGACTGAACCCGCAGTGGACATAATTTCGCGTTCGAAACCCAGTGTGACAATGGGATCGTCACTCCATGTTTACCCGGTCAAAGTATATCCGTATACATTTCCGAACCGCTTCACAGGTAGGTTAGGAGCTTTGCTTGGTATGTGAAATCACTGAAAGAATCTTAAAGAAAAGAATAGCTTTTCAATGTGTATATTGTTAAGGCTTGTTCTCCTCACTGAGAAGGTTGATGACGCCTTTTTACAGTCGAAGACCCCAAAGTCTTTATACCTTCGTCTTCACTTCTGACAAATACTACCATCTACGCTGTGCTCCCGAGCTCAGTACCTTCGAACCCACGGCTGTACAGGCGCCACTACCACGGACTTCAATCGCTCTATCCTTTATAGTCTTTATCGTGATTAGGTTAGAATCAGACCACTGGTACACTTGTATGACAACAAGCTGATGGGCTTCCGGCTCGGGACCAGTGGTATCCTTCCGATTTGATGACCTCCAGACGAATAGGTCTTGTTCGCCAGACAGCAGCTGTGCTATTCATAGTCGGCACTTATTCTTAGACCTCGGATTGTCATCGTCTTCTTAACTGTTACCATTCAGCTGTTTGCCGGCAGTTGGTTTGTTATCGGCAAGCATCAGCTGCTTGGCGGATGCCATGTAGCTGTGTGCCGGATGTCCGTGTGTTGTTGGGGATTTGGAGTAGAAGCGACCATGACCATTAACCAGTTGTCATTGCATATCGATGCTGTGGGTGTTCATTTGGTAGCTATCCAAAGAGATTGGCTCTGGCATCCGAGACCAGTGATAGCCGATGTCATCCAATCTGAGATGTCGCGAATGATCGTGAATGACCCCACTCCGATCTTCCTAGGTGTAACACTACCCCCTCTGGTAGCAAGTTTGTCTCTGAACGACCATACTGATCTGCTCTACATTTCCCTAGGAAAAATAAGAACCAGCCCGCTGAAGTGAATTGCAAATCCACAACGTTTGTGGGTACGCATGGACCCCCTTGTGTGAACCGATTGATTTGCTTATGTCTAGATGAGACATATGGCAGCAAGCAGAATCGATCAATCAGGTTACGTCCATCCAAGACATTTTGCTGTTTTTTTGTTTCTTTGATTGGGGAAAATCTTGACTCCATGTGCCCAAAACAAAACCCATATGTCTCTTGATCTGGAAAATCATGACCCGTTGTGCGCTTAAAACCAAATTCTTTGCTCCGTGTCTTGCTATCTGTTAAAAACCCTTCGTGGTGAAAAGTTACCAGCTCAACCGTTTGATTCTATTATCCTGGGCGGGCTGAGGATTCTGTCTGTGATACTCCACTAACTGTCTCATTTCATCGAAGTTCTGATAAGGTTCCTCAATCAAGTCTGCTTCCTCCGGATATCCCTCTCACTTGACCAGATATAACACCCGCTTCTGTTCCTTGCTATACTGGCTGCCCATGACTTCCTCCACTTCATAGCCTGTTTCGTACTCGTAGCCATTAACACCATGTCCAAGCTCATTCTGCTCGCAGGCTGAAGCAAGCTCGGGTTCAGGCCGAGTAGGGTTGTTCGGGAGTCGATCCGGTTCGCTGAGTGATACATGGAATACATTGTGAATATGCCATTGACTTCGTAACTCAAGCTTAATAGCGGTGGGCGAGAGCACCTTCGAGACCTTGAAAGGTCCATGAAGCTTCGCATCCAGTTTCCTAGATGGCCTCAGAGTTTTGATGTTCTTCCGATTAAGCATTAGTAGATCACCTACCGAGTACTTCGGAGGTTCCGTATCATGCTTGTCATGGTACTTTGCCATTGTCTCCTGCACTTGCACTGAGCCCTGACGGCAGAGTGCATGCATGCTGGTCATCCAGTGAATACAGTTCCTACTTACCGGACACTCTGCTTCTGCTTCGATAGGCCAATTCGTTCGAGGATTGAATCTAAAGTTTGAAAAGAACGGTGACATTCCTGTAGCGGTGGTGAGCGTGTTATTGTATGCAAACTGTGTCAAGGGCAATATCTCGGATCAATTATGCTGTTCGTAATTGTCCTAATTCCGCCGATAGCCTGCCAGCGTTTGGTTGACTGTTTCTGTTTGCGCGTCTCTTTCTGGGTGGAATGGAGAAGACATCCGTAGTCTAATGTTGAGAGCTTTGACTAACAAGGACCAAAACGTGGAGGTCAACCTAGAGTCCTAATCTGACATCATGTTCGATGGTTGGCCATGAAATCTGCATACTTCTTTCACGAAGATTTAGCCTAGGTCTGTAGCCTTCTTCTTACCATTGTTCAATAGCATGAAGTGAACCATTGTCGAAAAGCAGTCGACGATCACCCATTCCGATCAGCAGCCGTCTGAAACCAATACTTCGAATATGAAGTACTTGGCAATCGTGCCCCACAGGTGGTATGCTAAATCAAGTGGTTATAGGAGTCCGTAGTTGTAGTTGTGAGCTGCTTTAATCCTTTCGCACTCAGGGCATGAGTGGACATTGTCTTCGATGAATTTTTCAATTTCTGGCCAAAAGAAGTTTCATCTGCCCAGCTTGATTGTCTTATCCTGCAAGATGTGTCCGGCCACCTTCGAATTGTGCTCCCCTTCCAATGTCCGATTCCATAGTTGCAGATCAACCGGGATCCACGATCTGTCTTTATAATTACTGGCTTTGTCTTCGAGCGAAATGTCTAGGCTTGGGTTTTCTTCCATAGATTGGATGCACTCTTTTTGCCATGCTCCATCATTATCAGTGGCACTGACCACTGCTTCTAACAAACATGAATTTAACTTGACTACTGGGATTGCTCTCAATAGTGAAGAAGAAGTTACAATTCGTTCGCCTCATAACTTTATCATTGTCACTTGTACGGTTTCTTGTTCAGAAGTTACAAAGTGCTCAGGTCTGAGAGCATGGTGGATAGACTGGTTTTTCGTTTTCTTTAGCACTACCTCCCCCATTTTTATGGTGGTACCCAGAATGCCTAGATAATTCATCCAGTTTCCCATTTGCAATACCTGGTCGGTAAAATATTTGAATATCATATCCTGCCAACTCTTGAGCCCAGATGACATGTTTGCAATTCAAGATGTTCATAGTCGTAAAATATTCGAGATTCTTGTGATCGGTGCGGAAACTGAGTGGAGGAGCAGCACCTTTGAAATAATGTCTCCATTCTTTGAACATGGATACTATCATGAGCATCTCCTTGTAATAGACTTCATAGTTGCTCTTGGCTTTGTTCATCTTTCGAGAGTTGCAAGCAATAGGGTGCAATCGTCCATCTATGAGTTGGGAGAGAACTGCCCCAATTGCAAAATCACTTGCATCAGTCTCAATTACTACGGCCAAACAGACTTGAAATGCGGTAATATGGGTGCCTCAGTAAAGAACCTCCTTGGCGTATCGAAGGCTACTTGATTTCGCGGATTTGCTTTCCACTCCAACTTTTCGTTTAGTTTCTTAGTTAACACTGTTAGAGGATAGCTGATAAACCTAGCAATTGGGCAGCAAGGTCACGTAGGATCACCCGCGATTTCCCTGATTCGACGTCATCGGCTAACACTCGTCTCAGATGCCAGAGCCAATCATTTTGAATGGCTATCAAACAAACACCCACAGCATCGATAAGCATCGATGTCTAGTCAATGGCCGCGGTCACCTGTGCTCTGAATCGCCGGTAACAAACGGACAGCCAACAAACAGCTGAATCACAGCGGCCAAGAAGCTGATGCTCGCCGATAAAAATGGGCAGGCAGCAAACAACTGATTTGCACCAGCCAAGAAGCCAATGACTGCCGGATGCCTAACAATAGGTGCCGACTCTGAACAGCGAAGCTGATATCCATCGAAAGAGGCCTATTTGTCTGGAGGTCATCAAATCGAAAGAATACCACTGGTCCGGAGGCACAAGCCTGCGAGCTTGATGTCATAAAGAATACCAATGGTCTGAATATAATCTAATGATGATAAAGACGATAGAGGTTCGCAAGATGGAGGACCGTGGATGTTGCAACATGAGCGGGCATTGGTTTAAAGGTCGACACGGTGTTGGAGCTCTAGAGCAATGCGTAGATTGAAGTATGTGTTAGCAAGCCAAGGCGAAGGTATAAAGACCTTGGGTTCTTCGAGGGTAGAAAGGTAACAACCTTCTCAGTGAGGAGAACAAGACTTAAACATTATTGGCATTGGAGAAAGCCTATTCTTTTCGTTCAGAACCTTTTAGTGATTTCCACATTCCGAGTGAAACTCCTAATCTACCTTCCAAGCAGTCCGGAATTACGTACAGATTCTCTTGGACCAGGTGAACTTGGACTGACGCTCCCAGTGTTACATTATATTGCTTAGCAAAGAAACACTTACAAGGAAGGTATTCGTTCCACCCACTTCAATACATATCAAGCGGACATGATGCTGTCATGTGTCTACGCACTTCTTTCCATTATCATCGGAATCGGTACCCTGTGTGTTTATATACCAATTCCCACTAACACTTCTCATGACACCTTCTTCGACG